>CADDIJ020001191.1:0-81889 GCA_902809745.2 Tetradesmus lagerheimii | reverse complement strand
GGCTCTCACCCTGTGTTCATCATAAAGACCTCATGGTTTGCTTTTGCAGTGCAGTATTGTACAGGGTTCGAGCCACTGGCAACATGGCCAGTGACCTCACCCAAAAACCTGCACCCTGTTGTTGTGTGCTTCTGATGGCGAGTATTTGTTGATTCTGTCCGTGTTCACAGCATTGAAGCCTGATGAAGGGTGAAGAGCCCGAAACGCGTCGCTTTCCATGTAATACGACAAAACAGAGTCAACAATAGTCCGAACGTATCTCAACAGTAGCTGTAGCCAGTCGCAATACGATATTGCTTTTCAAATCGCAAGCTCTGCGCAGCAACTCCACATGCTGTGCAGTGTCGTCCGTCATGGGTAAGAAGCGGGAGCATCTAGTCGCGTATAGTTCTGCAATGCCATTCGGCGTTCCTTGAACCTACGTTGCAGCTGCACACATGCTGACATGGCACATGCGTGTGCTGTCTGTTGTGTGTCTGCAGCAACTAGACCTGCAGCGGGGCGGCAACCGGCGTTACCAGAAGACAGCAGCATACGGCCACTTTGGGCGCAATCACGACCCTGACTTTTCATGGGAGCAGGTGGTGCCACTGTGCTAGCCAGGGGGCATGACAGGGCTGCGCAATTGCAGAAGAATGTTCTGCACAATTCGCACTTCGCGGATGCCCACTGTCGGCAGCACCAACCACGGGCTGTACTGCAGGCAGCTGCCTCTGTTGATCGTGCTGGCAGGCAAGAAGAGAAAGTGTGCAGACCATGGCCCATAGCTTCGATTGGTGACAGTCGCACTTCAGTAAGGATGTTGGCAAGCGTACATACCGTATAAATGTACTGCGTATAAACAGTATTGTATGCCGTATCAGGCCTTATATGCCACCCGTACACGTATAAAAAACATAAAGTTGGCATTCCTTAGGGCACCTGTTATATTTATGTTGACAATTTGTTATATCGTTTGTTTTAACCTATACTAGGCATTACAGCCTTGTGTCTGCCTGCTGCAACGGCGCTTATACGCCTTTATACGACAGCAGGTTGGTGTTGCTGAGTGCAGCAGCACCTGTTGAGCCCCCTGACGTGCAGTTGCATGCTCACACAGGTGCGCATTTGCTGTCAGGGCAGCATACCACGACTGTAAAGCCTACTGGCTGTTTTTTTGCTGATAGACAAAGATCCACATACTTGAAGCAGCTCCGGGAGCAGAAAGTCATGCGTCTGTGGTGTTAAAAGAGCCCTTTGCACATGCGATTGCTCCACACCTGCACGCGTGCACTGCCAACCGGCAGGTTACGCACCTGTCAGAAGCCATGTGCAATAGTAGCATGCAGTTCAAGCAGTACATCACAACGGCATCGTTTGACACCAACTACTGTTGCTGCGGGCAACGCCAACAATACCATACTGCACACAACAGCTCACTGTTGCGGTGACTGGGTGTGCACAACCAGCGTGTTGCTGCATTGGCTGACACTGTGTCAGGCCGAGTACAGCTACCAGACGCTGCTACAACACTTTTCAACCCTTCTGCTGTGCAACCAATGAACAGCCTGCTCATGTGGGTGCGCTGGCAGCTTATGTTGTTGCACAGTAGAGCCTGTGCAGCTGTTAGACGCTGTGACAAAGCCTTGGGCATGCCCTGATGTCAAAGGAAAGGTGCTTTTCGGTGCTATTTGTACTTGTTTTGATGTCACTCGTGGGCTGCATGTCCCAGACTACTTCAGTATAGGATTGACAGCAGCAGCAGCACACTCCCCAAGCAGCAGCAGCAGCAGTGCACCACCCCACAGCTGCTGCTCATGCCAGCAGCACCTCTGGCATGCTAGTTCAGCTCTAAGTATGTTGTGGGATCAATATATGGCATTTGTGGCGCTTTCCCGGTCCATTTGAGCTTGTCCAAGGCTTTATACGCCATGACATACGGGCAGCTGCAGCGTCTACGCCGTATCATGCGTCGAATACAGGGTAAAAACCTACGTACAATATACGGTGGTCATTATATGCCATTATATGCCGGTTTTTTTGCCGAGACCCGAAAATACACGTATAATACGTAAGCGTCTTTCGACGCTTTTTTGTACGTGTACGCTTGCCAACATCCTTACACTTCAGCAATGCATGTTGTCGTTGTGCATTGCAGCTCATGCTGACCAGCTTTGTGTTTCATTGTTTGCTCAGCGTAATGCATACGCAGCAGGAAGTGCTCATGTCATCTTTCCGTGGCACCTGCACATGTTGTAGCAGACGCTTGAGCTACAGCCTGTCATCACATACTGTGTGCTATGCTCATCCACTGCATGACGTGCCCCTGCCTCAGGTACAATACAACCGGGCTGTTGTGTGGGTTATTTGATTTAACATACTGTTTTTTATGCTCATCCAGTGCATGACCTGCTTCTGCCTTGAATACAACGTTTGTTTTGCCAGCACATGCCATGTTCATCTACTAGACTCCAGGTTCTGGTAAACCAAGCGCCAAACTGCATCAGTCGTACTTTTGACAGCTGTCGCTGCAGCTGCATGTCAGCTTGGGTTTGGCGCTGCGAGACATGTGTTGCACATGCCGCGTGGGTCGGACCCACAGTGTGCAGGCACCTTGTCTTGTGCGGTGCTTGTTGCACTGGCATGTGGGGCAAGTCAATATTATATCGACACAGGTGCACATTGGTGGGCAGGCGCGTTTAGACATCATGTAGCTGTGTGCGCTGCCTGTAGTGCTGTTGCATGCATCTGGGGCAGGCTTGGAATTGCAGTGTACTGCTGCAGTGCCAGACTGAGGTGGCACTGTCTAGGATCTGGAGTGCTCTGCGCCCATCACTGCGTGCAGCACTGGGCGTTTGTTCATCCGGCAAGATCGCAGCAGGCATCAATGCCGACAGATGTTGATGTGCTTCGATCATCTGGCTGATTGTGCTGATGGCGCCAAACCTGCACACGTGTCAAGGCTGTGCTTCTGCTGGTTATTCATCGAAACACCTGAAATACTTTACGTCCAGTTCTCCTTCCTATGATCTGGCCGCTTGAGCTTGTTATCGCACGTGGGCCTTGACCAAAACCTAGCACCGGTTGCTTGCAATATGTCACACGGCACCGCTAGCAGCGTTGAGGAATCAGGTACCATAGCTACGAGGTAACGAATCAAAGCGCGTGCATGGCTGCGTGTAACAGCAGCGCGCCGTGTTCGACAGCAGCAGCATCAGAAGTATGAGCAGCACTGCAGCAGGCCCCACCGGCATCTACACCCCTGGGAGCATTTGGGCAAAGGCTATAGAGCAGTCAAAGCAGCAGAAGAAAGCAGACGCTGGCAAGGAAGATGCACATGTGTACATCCTTGGTGCCAAAGGCAGTGGGAAGAGCACGCTACTTCGCCGATTCTTGTACCCAACACAATCAGAAGTGCCCAAGCCATCACAGTGCTTGGAGTACACTTTTGCACGCAGACCTGACAGCAGCTACAGCGCTGCAGACAAGAAAGAGCTAGCACACATCTGGGAGGTGTCTGGAAGCGATGCTTTTGGACAGCAGCTGTCGCAAGGTGAATGTCTGTCTCTCTGCAAATGATTGTCTTGCGTGCATCATGCAAACATGTGGGGCGCATGTACCATGCAGCAGCTGGTTGGCGTTGCAGAACCTGCACATGGCAGAGTAGCACTCTGCTGCGACCCAACGAAACTGAAGAGTGCCACAGCTGCAACGCCAACTTTGGGCACTACAGCGCCGCATGCTGCTTACTCTGGTGCTGCACAGTTGGTCCCTGCCTCACAGTCACCCTTGCTGCTTGCTGCAGTTATGTCTCAACGTCTGTGCTCCATGCTTCCTGCAGGCAGCCAAATCTTCCTCACCTATCGCCAGGTCACCACAGCAGTAGTCGTCATTGTGCTGGACCTCTCGCAGCCAAACAGCGTCATCCCCACAGCGCTGCAGTGCCTTGACCTCGTGCAGCGCAAACTGGCTGCAACATACACGCTGTTTGAACGCAAGGGCCTGCAGCTACCTGAGCAGCTGCGCGCAAGGCAGGGTGCAAAACTCCTGAGTCAGCATGAAGACAAGGACCTCGTAACATGCAGCGGCATCAGCATCGTGCTTGCAGGAACGAAGTGGGACGTGTTCAGGGACAGGGTGGAAGCAGAGGGGCAGCGCGTGCTGGGGCGCTGCTTGCGCTGCATCGCACATGCACATGGTGCACACCTACTGTACCTAGGGGGTCTACAGGCAGCAGGCGGGCAGGGCATGAGCAGTGCTGCGGCCGCAGCAGCAGGCAAGCAGCAGCACCAGCAGCAGCAGGTGCAGCCGCAGCAGCTGCTGGACAACTTCTGCCGGCTGCTGAGCCATGTGGCGTTTGTGGGCATGGACCGCAAGATGCCGCTCAAGCTGCAGCCGCAGTTTGACCACCTGGGGGCACTCATGATACCAGCAGGTGAGTGCACGGGGCATATGTACGCTGCGGCCTTGTGCACACGCCGTGTGGCATAGCGCTACGGCCTTGGCCAGGGCTAGCTAGCTCATGAGGCTGCGTGCCTGCAGCATTCAATGCAGCTGTTCCGGGGGCTGTATGTTTTGTGGCATGCTGCAAATGCCTCTCCATGCAGCTCCCGTGATGCATGCATCCTGTTTGCATGGTGTTTGACTGTGGGCACATCACGACATGTTGCAGGCTGCCAGGCAGTGTCAGTGACGTCGGCCCTTGCTGTCTGCGTTCCTGCAGGCTCCGACAAGTTCAGCAGCATCGGCAGCCCGCAGGTACAGCTCACCCCTGGAGCCTTGAAAGCAGCCGCTGATGTAGCCGCGTTGCAGCAGCAGTGGGTGGCTGCGGCACACGCGCTGTTCCCACCAGGCCCTAGCCAGGCGCAGGAGCAGCAGAGCAAAGTGCCACCGCAGCTGGATGCACGCTACAGGGAGGAGGACGTTGACACAGCAAGGGCTAGGAGAGAGGCGGCACTTGAGGCGTACAGGCGGGAGATGGATGTGATACACAGGCAGGAGGCAGCAGCGCGAAAGCAGAAGGCAGCAGCGGCAGCAGCTGGGGGCGGAGGGCAGGCCGCAGCAGCGAGCAGGCAGCAGCAGCAACGAGCAGTGGCGGCTGGGGCTCGGCAGGGACGCTGAGTGTGGTCAGACTAGCCTGTGTTCAATGCGGCAGGCGCAGCCTCCACCAGCAGTAGCAGCCTAGCCCGGTTCTCCTGCTAGCTAGCTAGGGGGGGTTATCGGGGAGGGGGCCCGTGTTACGCAGGGCCGCGGCCGTGGGGGCGTCAGCTGGCCTTTGGATCATCTATGACTTGCATCGTGGTTGGAGCACGTAAAAGCAGCAGCACTCTGTTGCGGCCACCTGGCATGTATCTGATGTAAGTCATGCACTTGCAGATTGATCTGAAGATATCTGCAAGTCTGGAGGTGCCCTCACCCCAGCTCACCCGCACGTGTTGCAGCTAACACTATGATAGTGTTAGCAGGGTTTAGCAGGGTGATCTAGGCCTACAGGAGGCCTTTTAGACTTGAGAGCCGTGTCACTTCCTTGCTTTATTTTTGAAACCCACTCCTCACGCAACAAACTACTTTGTTTCAAGCCCTTCCGCACAAAGAACGCAGCTCGGTCGTCCAAGAAGGTAGCTCGCCTCACAACCCACACGAGCACCCTCCTGCTGCTACATGGAGACTGTGGGTTATAATATCATCATCTTCAGCTTGCAGCTACACAGGGAAGCTGAGGAAGCTCTTGCTGCTTTGAGTTTGGCAGCAGGCTGTACCTGAGAAACTCCCCAGAAGCCCGTGCAACAGCTAACAGCCGCCATGATCTTGCTTGTTCGATTATCGTTGAATATGTTACGGATCAATATTCTACGATATAGCGTATTGGGAGAGGTGGATGGCCGGATCGTGTCACCGCGCGGTGCTCGTACTGCTTTGGCGCCCAGGCCTCTAGGTGCTGCGTCTCTTCCGCTGCCGCGTCTCTATAGCAAAGTGAATAAATAAATAATATACTCAGATTCTCATGTACCTTGTTTATCGTCATTCTTACGCTGACAACCTGATGACCACCAGATGACAACAGTTGTTATCCCTGCCGACATGAACCTCGTGAGAAGAGACAGCTAGGGGTGACTCAAAAGCCCGTGCGCAACTATTGGGGAAGCACTTCAAGCTCATACGGTTGCTTTTTCATGACTGTATTCACACCTTCATTTAGCCTTTGAGCCTCCGGACAAGTCAAGCCACCTCAACAATGCTCCGTATTCGGCAAGCTCGAAAGTAGCCTGCTGCACTGCGCTACACTCCCATGTAGCGCTTCTCTGGCTTCATGTACATCCTGTCAAGCTGCAAGCCCAGTGTCGAGGCTGGAGAGGCCACGATGTTCCCGCCAGAAGAAGCCAGTCCCGAGCAGCAGCTGTGGTGCAGCCCCTTCGCAGCTGGAGCGCAGGCGCGAGACGTTGAGCAGCATGGAAACGTTACATATTGTATTTTCAGCTGTTCGAGGGTGTGCTGGCGCTGCGGGCGAGTCGTGCAGCAGCTGGTGAGCTTTTGCAGTAGTACTGTCTGCTTGTATGTTGTGTGCTCTTGTTTTGCCTATACACATAGCTGCACTGTGTTTGCGGTGATTCCGCGCACATAAAGGGACCACTCGCCGATTCTGAGCGTGTCTGTTGGCGCTGCCAGCCAAATGGTCAAGTGGGGACAGCAGCAGGTGTCATGAGTTGCTGTTGCTGTTTCTGTTGTTCATCAATTAGGCGTGTACACCCCTAGATGTGCTGTGCTTCAGGCAATTCCTGAAGCCTCCAGCGCACCCCACTCGGCAATTCCTTGTGGGTAGCCCCTTTGTTCTGGGCCTACTGGGTGTGCTGCCTTGCTCTTTTCAATGCTCGTGTTTCAGCACAGGAGAAGGTAGGTGGTCAGGTGAGGAGAGCAGCAGCAGGTGTCATGGGTTGCTGTTGCTGTTTCCGACCAGGAACTGCCGCGCCCTTGCAGCAGCGGCTGCTCAAAATCTATTACCAGCAACACCAACCAACTGATGAGCAGGAGCGTTGCAGCTCGGCTGCGAACATTGCGTTCTGAGAACAGCAGACAGTGAGATGGTTCTGTTGTTTTGGAGAATCAACTCAAAGGCTTCAAAAGGAGCAATGGCAACTACCCGCACTTAGTGGTGCCGTTGACCAACAATACATGATTGTGTCAACAGAGAACACGCCAGCAGTCAAAGAACTGCTGTGACTAGGAACACAAACAAGGCGGAAGCGCAGGCGCTGGACACAACGGACCGTGCATACAGCAAAATCATATTCTGCCCACCACTGCACACCGCCGACTCTCGCCACCTTGACGGCGCCTTGACGCAGTAAGATGCAAACAAGAGCGCCCTGAGCTACTGATATATCTAGGAAGACATGTGCATGCAGCGCACACATGTCTGAAACAAGAACGCTGCAGACTGATGCTCTCATGCAAGTGCCCTACTCCCAGGGCAATTTGCGATGATACCATCGTACACGTCAATGTCTGGGATATATTGGTGGCGCAGATTGACCAACCCAACAGTGCCCTCAACCTGGGTCGCTGCAGATCATGCCACACGGTCAACAAACAGCATGTATTGACTGTAGCAGTTGCTGGGCAAAGGCCTGATCATCATCATCATCATGTTACCCATTAAGCCATAGCATCAACGCCATCGGCCCCGCGCCCCTCAGGAGCGGAAGAAAGAGGGAGCACTGCTCCATTGTGTTTGCAATTATTACGCACATCCCAAGCTTGGACAAGATACTCAGCAATGCTCCTAGATATCACTTGGCACACCCCCTTACTACCCCAAATATCATCAGAAACAAAACGCAACAACTTAGTGGATGCATCAGTCAACGACAACACATTGCGCAATTTTTCAGCGCCGCCAGCAACATCACGCAAAACAGACCGAATTTCATCAAGCATAGTATCCCTCTGAGCAGAAGGCCTGATGACAGATCATCGGTGCCTCAGGAAAAGCTGGAAAGCATTTGCAAACGCTGCACACGAACAAAACCGGGATGTCGCAAATATGAAACAGCAAGAAGCTTTGCAGGGTATTGCAAGCATCAAGAGTTGCTTCTGCAATCAATTCAGCCACATGCATCTGCTTCATAACACAGTCACTGTGTCATGAAGCAGATGCAGTGTTGGCAACACTGCCGCATCACCTATCACATGCATCGCATCACCTCGTACGTAAGCATTGGCACGGATAAACTCAAGAAACAGAAGCATAGCATGTCGTGTACCGCAAGGCATGTTGCAAAGAGACGCATCAATTTGGGATGACGTTCTGTGACAAGCACTAGTGTGTGTATGCTTCAGCTGCTGGTTTGCAGAGGATCATACCTTTCAGAACACAAAATTCCCATCAAGTGCACCTGGCATGCACCCCAGCGGCACTTCACAGGGCCGCCGCATTGCAAAGTCTGGAGAGTTGCCAAGCGCATTCCAAGCGTATGCAACCATGAAGACCATGCGCACCAACAGCTAAAAAGGGCAATATTCACTTAGTGTGTGATAGGTTGTGCATTCACTTTGGTCCTGGCCAATCTTCTATTATCAGCCAGTCTGCCGATCAGAAACTGGAAGGAACAGCATACCGCTGCTGCAGATGCAGCACTTGCACAAATGCAGTTTGCTGGCCCCGGCAGTGAATATACACTTCCGTAACAATGTGTAGCCAGTCGCATTACGCTATTGCTTTTCAAATTCCGTAACGATGTGTGTTTCTCCTTGCCAACTGTCGAAACAGCACATTGCTGTAGCCTTTGTTCTACAGATACTTCAAAAGCCACAATGAGTATATTGATAAGTCACAGATGCACTGGCCTGCTCATCGCGTTGAGACACACAACTGTGCCTGCGATACTGGACGCTTGTGCATCCAATGCAGCTGAGCTAAACACATAAACACACATTGTGCTTGCACACAGCGCAGCATAGATCCGCAGACACTAACCAAAGCATCACAGATGTCGCCCTCACCCAAAGCATACCAGACAAGCACATGTAGAAGCGGCATAACCACCAAACAACGCTCATCACGCACGCATAGGTGCACGCACCCTGCCTATACACATTGGACCAGAAGTTCTTCATTCAACTGATGGCAGCAAAAGCATCGGTCAAAGCACACGGCCAGTGATGCCAGCAGCTGTGCAGGTGTGTCACACACGCACAACAACGCCTGACAGCAGCACCAACCAAAGCATAACAGATGTCGCTCTCGCCCAAAAGCACACTAGACGAACATGCCAAACAACAGAAGCAGCATAACCACCAAACCACGCTCATCACGCCACCGCTCATCTTACAGGAGTGGCACTCTGTAACGCTGCACGCATGTGATCCCCATCTCCCACACAGCTCTTTGCCTCCTACACCAATAAATCACCTGGCTGCGCCTGGACACAAGAAGCCGAACTATTTTGAAGCAAACAGCGTTCTCTACCAGCCGACAGCGTGCCGCGCAAGCGCGGCAGCATCATCTTGTGCGGCCTGCACTTTTGCCTGCTGCACCGGCACCTTGCCTGCCTCTCGCTGCAGCTGATCAGCACAGCTCTGCAGGTGTTGCAGCTACGCCACAACCTGTGAGCAGCTGGGCCGTTGCCTTGGGTCCTGCTGCCAGCACTGCTCGGCCAGATCAGCGTACGCCTGCAGTTCAGCAAGGATCAGCGCTGAGGTAGTATCAAACCTCAAACTCAGGGCATATGTTCAATATATAGAATGGCATCTTGTCTTTCATTTGGCCATGCGTACCTCGCACGTGAGCTGCAAATTGACTATGCAGAGAACCTCACAACGTAGCAAAGCACATGTCACGTAACTCACCTTGGGTACTGCAGCTCCGAATGCTGGGCGCTGGCCCTGCGCTGAGATACACTTCTGCCTCAAACAACACCCAGCAAACAGGCTGTTTCTATGATTTAGCCAAGTGTACATATGTGAGCTGCAGGTGTACTATGCAGCACCGCACAGCGCAGCAAAGTGCATGTTGCACTCAACTCACCTTGGGTACTGCAGATCCGAATGCTGCGCGCTGGCCCTGCAACATGACGCTGTGCATGATGCCTCCCATAATCTGGCCAGCCCAGGGAGTAGGAGCCATAGCCACCTCCCACACTGCAGCAGCAGCAGCAACAGCAACAGCAGGAAATACAGTGGTTGAACGACTGCCCCGCAGAGGGGCACCACAGCAATTGTATTCGTGCACAAGACCACTACGTCTACGGCAAATGCAGCAACAATATGAGGTCCCAGAGCAACCTTCACGACTTGCATACAGGATCCTTTGATACTTATGCTAGGCAAGAGGGTGTGCTTTACTGGGTCGAGCTGCCTGTGTGGCCTGGGTTCCGCTGCCCTAATACAAAATAGCGTCTGACAAGGACTAGTACTTTAGTTTACAAGCTACGCGGGTGTCCAAGCGAAGGTGAAGCTGGGCGGGGGAAAGACACTCACTGATGACGCAGAAGGAGAACACGTCAGCGGGCTTGCTCAGGCGCCCGCTGCACATCAACTCAGGCGCCTGGTGTGTCAGTGTGCCCACAGTGAAGGTGGACAGGTGCGAGCGCCCCTCACCAAGCAGCCTAGCGGCAGCAGCAGCAGCAGGAGCGGCACAGATCAGAAGACCACAGACGACAGAGGCATCAACCTGCTGTGTCAAAGGGTGGCAACAGCGGCGGCCGCCGAAACAGCAGGGCAAAGAACAGAGGCCCACAGGCTATTACGGCATCAGGTCATCAGGAGTTGGTAACTGCTTGCATGCGGGCGGCCCACAGTGAAGGTGGACAGGTGCGAGCGGCCCTCACCAAGCAGCCTAGCAGCGGCAGCAGCAGCAGCAGCACGGCAAAGATCAGAAGCCCACAGGCGTTACAAAAGCATCAAATCATTACGTCCGAGGGTGGCAGCCGGAGCCCACAGTGAAGGTGGACAGGTTCAAGCGGCCCTCACCAAGCAGCCTAGCAGCAGCAGCAGCAGGGAAAAGGTCAGGGCAAAAACTCAGAGCCGACAGGCGCTGCAGAGGCCTCATATTGTTGTGTCGAAACCTGGCAGCCGCTTGCTGAGGATTGGCGACTGCTAGCATGCGGGTTGTTTGGGAGCACTGGCCCTGCCGCGGGCATACATGCTGGCTGTCATGTCAGCAGCTGCTACAACAAGCTGAGCACAAAACAGAAATGCACTAGCACCATCAGCCACGCTTCTGTGGAAGGTTCATGCGGCATGTTGAACCATAAACATGCCAAACTGTGCTCACCTGGACAACCCAAAGTCAGTCACTTTGGGCACCAGCTTGTAAGATGCTGCGCCGCCAGCAGCAGCAGCAGCAGCAGCAGTGCCTGCAGCGCAACCACCACTGTCTGGTGCCTGCAGCAGCGCTGACTCAGCATTGCGGTTGTCAGGCTCGCAAGCCTGGTCCTCCGGCAGTACAGTCGGCAGGCAGTTGGCTGCCTTGAGGTCACCGTGCAGGATGCCGTGTGCAGGCAGCCACTCCATGCCTTGCGCAACGCCCAGCAGCACATGCAGGATCATGCCCTGCAGCACAACAGAAGTAGCAGCAAGAAAGGTAGAGTACAGTATGTTGTTTGCTCAGCAATCAAAAATGAGCTTTTACCATGTAGGGCGGCTGCTGGCTGGTGTGCGTAGCTGTGACAACAAACACATACACATCTGCTGAATAACTCTCGCTTGCTGCAATGCCAGCATGATGCAGTATGTCGGTCTCATCAGTCAGATGTCAACACCTTACATGTGATGCATACGATGCATGCGGTGTAATGAGTAACGGGAGTCGCAAAACGCACCAGTTGCGGGACGTCGTCTCTGAAAAACATTCCCTTGTTGCGCTCTAGCACCGAGTCTTGCAGCGTGCCTGCGAAAAGGTGTGAAGGCAGCACAGCACAGCTAGATATCAGATCAGTTGCAGCACTGTGGCAGCAAAGCATCCCTGTCACTGTTGTGTCAAGTTTGTGTTATGTTTGTGTTATGCACATGTCTTGCCAACAGCTCCACACAGTGCATCTGCAGCCTTGTCACGCCGTCACAGTGCAGCCCATGCAAACTCAAGCAGCTGCAGGATGCGACTACCACAAGCCGCTGCCTTGTGTGCCTAAATTACGAGCAGCCGGCACGCCGCAATGCTGTCAGCAAGATGTTTATGTGTGAACAGAATATGTTCTGCAACGGCTACCAAAAACTGGCTGCCTCTGCACAGCAGGCAGAGCTGCTTGCACTTGCACATCGTTACTCTCAGCTGTCTGCCAGCTGTTTATAGATGTGTAAAGCGTCCACATGGGGCTGACATGCCGCACCTGCGTTGCAGAACTCGGAGATGATCCACGTCTCTGTTATCTTGGGTGAGGCGCTGCCAGTGCTCATGCTGCCGCTGCTGCCGCACAGGTCGTTGCTGCCCTGCAAGCTGCACTGCCTAATGACAGGCTGGAACTGACACTCCGACAGGTCACCCAGCGCAGACCGCTGCACACAGTACACAGCAGCACAGCACCCCGAAGACGTTGGTTTTGTTACATGTGATACAATTTTTTGAGGGCAACCTGTGGGGACTAGCAATCTGACAGGTAACCCAGCGCAGACCGCTGCACACAGCACACAGCAGGACAGCACCCCGTATTTGTTACTTTTGTTACAGTTTGTGAGAGAGCAAACTGTGAGGACCAGCAGAACGTGAGGAGCGACGTGCGCAGATCCCGTGCAAAGCATAAGTTCTATAATGGCACTCTGACAGGTCACCCAGCGCAGACCGCTGCACACATCACAAAGAAGCACCGCACCCCGAACTGTTGGTTTTGTTACAGTTGTTACATTTTGAAAGCCAGCTGTGGGGAGTGGCACTCTGACACATCACCCAGCGCAGACCGCTGCACACAGCACACAGCAGGACAGCACCCCAAACATGTTGGTTCCGTTACAGTGATTGACAGCAAACTGTGGGGGCCCGCAGATCGTGAGGAGCCCCGTGCGCAGATCCAGTACATGCCATGAACTCCGAACACAGCCCTATGCTGCCAGCAGCGCCGTACAGCTGCACGCAATCACCCAAAAACACAGCAGCCGCAGTCCATGTGCAACAACCGCTGTAAACAAGAGGCGGTACGGTTCTGTAATCGCTGCATAGTGCGCAGCTGCTCACCAGATGTAGGCTCTCTGACTGTCCTGCGGCGCCCCAATCGCCCCACAACACATCAGCTGCAGTCCATGTACAACAACCACTGTCGACAACTAGCAAAGGAGAAGCTGTACGCTTCTGTAACCGCTACGCAGTGTGCCACAGCTCACCAGGTGTAGGCTCTCTGACTGTCCCGCAGCGCCCCACGTGACGTAGTGGTGGGCCCTGCACAGGTTGGGGTGGTCCATGCGCATCATCATGCGCACCTCACTCTCAACCTGAGGCGTTGATTGTTTGATTTACGCGGGGGGAAAGGCAACACGCATCATCAACATACGCAGCATACGCACCAGCGGGAACAGCAGTCATGTAAAGAGAGGAAGGACCTGCTGCCGGAATGCACGGCACTGCACTGCTCTGCACGCACACACAGATACACACAGGCATGCACGTGACGCAGTTGTCTGTGCAGGTAGAGGGGCAGCAGCATCGCTCGCTCACAGGATGCAGGTCCAAGAGTCGCCCACCTTGTTGGACGTTGTGCTGTTGTGGTGCACCACCTTGATCGCCACCTCCTGCCCCTCCAGCAGGCCCCTGCACACACATGGCAATGGCAAAAGTTGATACTGCGACACATGTGTTACAGCCAGCACAGCTAACATGCGTTGCTGACGTACACACAGGTATGCACCACCATCGAAGAACAGCGAAGATGTGGATATAATAATAATAAGCAGGAAGGCCTGCAAGACTCTTCCAGCAAGTACGGCACGCCTGCCTCAGCCACCAGTGACTTGACTACAGCAATGCAATGCTGACATCTAGGCGCCTCACATCAATGCGTTGTCCTACCTGTACACGCGCCCGAACGAGCCGGCACCACACAGCCTGCCCAGCTGGATCCCTGACACCTGCGCCTCACTCAAAGTGCCCGACAAAATGCCAGGCACCAGCCGCTCGCTGCATGCACGCATCAGCGCCATGGCTTGCTGCGAGCTGCTGCGCGCAGCAGGCTCATCTGCTGCTGCTGCTGCATGCGCCGCAGGCGCAGCTGCTGCTGCTGCCGCATGCCCCTGCGGCAAACCCACGATCTTCTGTTTGCCGCCAGCTGATTGCCACATGCTGGTTAGGCGGCCCTGCTGGCCTGCCGCCAGCGCTGTGCTGCTGCCGCTGCCAGCACTGATAGTGCCGTTGCTGCTAATGCTGCCACCACTGCCGCATGTTGCACGCTCTTGCAGCTGCTGCAGACGCCAGTGTGTTAGCCCTAGCTGCTGTTGCTGGCTGGAATCCACCAAACCAGCAGCAGGAGCAGCAGCAGCAGCAGTGGCGCCTGCTGAACTGCTAGGTGTGCTTGCTGCTGTGCAGACACCTAGCTGCGAAGATGCAGCAGATGAAAACGAGGAAGACAGCCGCATCACACCAGGCGGTAGCTGCACTGGCGGAACTATGCTCATGCTGCCAATGCTGTTGCTGTGAAGTTCAGCATTATCGCCCCACATGTGCTGGTTTAACACTTTCCCGCTGCTGTAAATCGACAGTGCTTCCAAGTGCAAAAGCTGGTCAGCGCTTGTGCTGCTATAAGCTGGGACCGCAGCAGCAGCAGCACCACCACCACCACCGGATATCGCCTGCTGCTGCATGACTGCAGAGCTTGCGTGGCTGTTGTTGCTGGTCCTGCTGCTGGCTCGTAGCTCATCAACAGCTGACGCCTGCGGGAGCTCCCTGCTGGTGTCTGCAATCACTGGCAGCACACCTGCAGCAGGGTGTCTGGACCTGTGGCTGCTGCTGCTGCTGCCAGCTAGAGCTGCAACCCCAGCTTCGGCTGCAGGAGTTTCTGCTGCTGCTGCTGCTGCTGCTGCTGCTGTCTGACTTGTCGCTGCATGATGATGTTCCACAGGGCCTAGCTGCTCATAACAATGCAAGTAGTCCGTTACAATGAATGACTGTCGCCGCCGCCTGCGCCGCACTTGCTGCTGCTGTGCTGCGTACAGATACTGCTCTGTTTCTGACACATGCCCCTGCTGCTGCTGCTGCGGGTGCAGCTGTTGCTCATGTTCTGTGTGCTGCTGTTTGGCATGCATGCCCAGCAAGTGCATCAGCGCGCCAGGAAGTTCGGCAATCAGGCAGCTGTAGCGCCTTACAGCTCCCCCAGAAGACAGTGCATCACCAGCTGGCACCTGCTGCTGCTGCTGCTGGTGGCCGCCCTCACTAGGCCAGCTCTGCACATGCTGCCTGCCTGCTGCAGCGTTTGCCTGGCCACCTGCTGCTGCCCAGGAGGCCCTACTGCTGGCTGTGGCCCATCCGCTGCTGCCTACTGTGCTGCAGGGGGTTGGCAGGCTGGACGGGACAGTGCCCTCCCATGACTGCATGGATTCTGCTGCTTCTAATTGAGGCACCCACAGTGACTCAGCCTGCAGGAAAAGTACCAAGAGGGCGAACAAAAAAGTCGGGTCAAAATGAGTGGACTTGTGCCCTCCCAGGACTGCACAGATTCTGCTGCTGCAAGCTGGGGCACCCACAATGACTCAGGCTGCAGGATAAGGAGCAAGAGAGGGAACAAACAAGTCGGGTCAAAATGCCATCTGAGATGGCGAACGGCCTACGTGTAACTTCCACTCTCTAAAAATGAGTATACTTGTGGCCTCCCAGGACTGGATTGACTCTGCTGCTGGGGCACACACAATGACTCAGCCTGCAGGAAGGTGCCAATAGAGAGAACAGAAAGTCGGTCAAAATGAGTGGACGTATGCCCTCTCAGGACTGGATGGACTCTGCTGCTTCAAGCTGGGGCACCCACAATGACTCAGCCTGCAGGAAAAGTACCAAGAGAGAAAACAGTCGGGTCAAGATGAGTGGACTAGTGCCTTCCCATGACTGCACGGACTCTGCTGCTTCAAGCTGGGGCACAATGACTCAGCCTGCAGGACAAGTACCAAGAGGGAGAACAAAAAAGTCGGGTCAAAATGAGTGGACTTGTGTCTCCCATGACTGCACGGAATGACTCTGCTGCTTCAAGCTGGGGCACCCACAATGACTCAGCCTGCAGAAAAGTACCAAGAGGGAGCCGAGTAAATTACTTTGAGTAACGAGTCAAAGTGAGCAAGAGTGGCGTTTTCCATAGTAGGTATAGGTGGTGATGCATGGCAGATGCAGCAACGGTGATGTAGCAGGCTTGGGATGCAATGGTCACACGAACAGCGTTGCTGAGCCTATGCACATATGCACTTGCTGCATTGGAACTTGGCACAGACAGCAGCAGATGTGTGGTGGCACAGCAACAAGCACATGTTGCGTGCAGCGCCGACAGCATGCAGCAACGACAAGCACATGTGGGGCGCGGGGCTCCAGTGGGGCGCGGAGCCTATGGCGTCAATGCTATGGCTTGAATGGGTAACATGATGATGATGTTGAAGCACATGTGGGGCTTGCAGGAATGGAGGATCTCACCTGGCATGCTTTGCTCAGCACGCTGACTGCTGTTCTGAAGTCCACATCAGGCTCATGCTGTGCCAGTTCAAACACAGCAACTGGGTAGCACTCAGTGTCGCTACCGCTGCTGCTGCCGCTGCTACTGGCCTGCAAGTCGTAGATTGCCAGCACCAGCGTCGAGTGTATCCCTGCTCGCTGCGCTTCAGCGACACGGTCAAAGTGCATCTGCTGCTGCTGTTCCTGCTGCTGTTGGTTGGCGCTGCCGCAGCTTGAGGCAGCTGGTGTGTCTGGTAGCTCTGGCTGCATGTCAGCAAACACTCTACTGATGGGACAGGTGGCAAGCTGGCCATCTGTAGTTGGGCGGTGCTTGCTGCTCTCAAACTTGTACAGCGCAAGTGACTCGCTGCAGCCAACGATCGCAAAGGGAGATCCCTGCAGCAAAACGTGTTTGAACACGTAAGTTGATTGCTCGCAGTGTTGCGTCTGCAGACCAGTGTGCTGACAACATGAAGATCCAGGCAAGGACCTTTGAGCTGCTGCTGCTGGTGGGGCACCCTTGCAGCAGCAGATGCCGTTTCGCACAGGCTGAGTGTGCCTGTACTAGTTGAACAAGTTGCTGTGCGCGCAGCAGTTGGTGCCTTTTGGGATGCGCTGGCAGATTTTGCTGCTACTGCTAGAGTACCTAGTCGGTGTAGGAACCAGCTGCTCACACGTCAGCCATTTGTTGCTTGGCACACTGTCTTGCGAGGCAATGGCTTACGGGTGATTCGCAGATGATGCCATGTACAATTGTGTGTTATTGCTTGACCTGCTTTCCACATGTACACCTGCTTGCGTGCTTGCTTTGCATGCTGTCAGCACGAGGCAGTTACGCTGCCAGGCTGTTGGGTGAGTATTGACATCAGTGCATACTTGCTTCATGCTGATGACATGCAGTGCTCTCAAAAGCCAGCACACTACTCACATTGACACATGTGCTGCCTTTGCGTCTGTATCAGCATTTTGCTGGGTCAGCGAAGCATGTTCAGCCTGCCCTCTACACTGGAAGATGTATAGACTGCTGTCACCAGCACTGATTAGAATACTGCATTCATGCCGAAGATTCCCAGAGTGCAGCCAAATTGCGTGTCGTAAGGAAGACGGTTATGCTAGCATAACCAATGTCATACATTACGCAGAGGTTTTTCTGGGGTTAAAACCTCAGAGTGACAGCCCGAGCTGAGCCGCTTGCAGCTTCCTATTTTACCAGGTGCCTGTGGTGGCGTATGCCGCATGAACACACCGTGTAACCCCTATATCTATCTATCTAGCAGATGCCGTTGGTGACGCTGCAGGCCTTGTACGCCCGTTACGTCGCTGACAAGGATCCAGAACCTGTCACAAAGCTATCATGATGATGATCTGGGTCGATGCTGAAGCAGTTTAACGTCTCGGAGCAGTGCTGGGGCCCTCTCGTACCTTAGTCGACAGCACGCCGTCCATTGCATCAGGCAGCCAAAGCTGCGCAAGAAACCCATCCTCCGTCGCCGATTAGCCATACGAGAACTCGTTCACCACGCGACCCAAGCGCGCCCTGGTAGTGGAGGAACACCTGCTTTGTCTGGAGTCCATCACGGCACGTCAAGACCTTCCAAACGACATCTAGGATATGGTGAACGTGCGCAGCTGCCGTCCAGGCACTCAGCAATGCATGATCATGGCACCGGTACCAGTGCTTGTCAGGTGATGTGTGCACTCGGCTTCATTTGTGCCCGTCAACACTTTAACTGCAGGTGTTTGCTTTACCTTCAACACGATTCAAGTGGTAAAAGCCAATGTTGGGTTCATGATGGGGAGATTAGCACGAGGAAGGTAGGACGAGATGAGTCATGGTGTCGGTCGTCTTTTGGGTCTTGATGCCAGAAACCAGGGTGCTCCAGTAGGGGTGCCGCCAGCTCCTGAGCTTGACCCGGTTTCAAAAGCAAGGTGGCCCGTCCCGGGCCAGTCCCGTAGGAAGCTGTTTGGTTTATTGTTTTAATGCTGTGTGCACACATGTGCAATGCATAACGTACGGTACCTGTGCTCAGGTCGTTGGCGCGCCAACGCCTTTTCCCCTGGGCCTGCCCCTCATTGTAAAACAAATGGGTTCACAGGAGACGTGCATGTGCACATCATACCCTGCTCAGAGAGTCATGTAGCAATCACCTGAAGCTGCGGGACTCAGTCCAGCTGACAATGTCACATGTGAAATGAAAAGCATGGTGCAGCGCTGCACACCCATTGCAAAGAATGTAGCGGTACTTGAAGGCGCATGAACGAAAGTACAGCAGATAAACTCCCCCCTTTGCACACGTCGCTGGTGACACTGCTCATGCAAATTCTACAGGCTCGTGCACACGCAACTGTCCGCACCACTGCTGCAACGTTTTCAACTTGAAAACTTGGCAAGAAGTTGCTTCCTTACACAGAAATCAATTGCATACCTAAAGCTCCCTCCTCACTGAACTGACAACAGCAGGATGCAGCCACACCGAGATCTGCCTCAGGGCCAATTCTCTGCGGCATGCCGCATGCCTGCAGCTGCAGCTGCAACAGGCTGACTCACCAGCAGCAGGTCCAGGCGCGAAACGCGAGGCAGCTCTGCTCCGCACGTTTTTTAATCGACCTCTTTATCGTAATCAATGACATTTGTCTCAATTGTGTTTGCGAGCACCCACTTGGAGCTGCTGCAGGCGATAAACTCGAGGCAGCCGTGCTCCCTGCATCCTGCTCGCCCGCGTCCTTTGCGCCCTCGAAATCGTTCCGCGCACCATTCTGCGTCGCCTTCTCGACTATCGACGCCCTCGACCAGGCCACTCTCCTAATGACCTGAAAGTTGAGACCCGAAAATAGACACGGGAACCCTGGCCCCTTGGTTTTTCCCATCTCCCTTCGGAAGATCTTCTATCTTCCTACGGGTATAGAAGTAAAATGGGCGTGGTCTCGCGTGCCTGTGCGCCTAACGCTGGTAAAGCCACCGTTCTGCTGTGCACCAGCAGCTGTCTAGACATACAGATCTGTAGGAGTCTGCGCCCGCCGCACTGTTGCCACTTCACTGGAAACCCAGCAGGCTTCATGCGTCTAGGCTGCTGCAAAAGCAGCAACCCAGGTTAAGAGTGAAGGTGCCACAAGGTGCTACACACTCCGGCACCTGCAAATCATGCCAAAGATCTGGCAGATCCCCAAGAGTTTTGGCCACTCACTCCAGCTGAGGACCACCACTGCACCCAGAGCACTGAGCTCGTAGCAGCTCTCAGCCATCTCTACACTCGCGTTGTCACTTTAAAGTTCAATCGTCTTCAAAATCGTCATGGAAGTCCTGCCCAGCCAGCTGAGCATCCAGCACTGCATCCAGCGCCAGATCCATAACATTGCCCTCATCATCACTGTCCCCGTCACCAGCACCAAACCCTAAGCCCTCCCCGCCAAACCCTACACCCTCCTCACTGCTGCTGCTGTCAGCGCCCTTTCGCTTGCTCTTCTGCTTAGCTGCTGCCTGCTTCGCCTTGCAGGCGATTTTCTTAGCTGCTGCTGCAACTTGAGCCCAGTCAATGCCGTCCCCCTCATCTTCCTCTTCTGAACTGTCCTCTGCTGCTGCTGCTGCTGCTACTGCTGCTGCCTTGCTGCCTTTCTTGGGTTTTGGCTGCTGTTCTACTGGCTGCTGCTGCTCCTGCTTCTGCCGTTTAGGCTGCTGTTTGCTCCGCTTGCTGCCTTGCGCAGCTGCCTGCTCTGCAGCAGCAGCCTGCTGCTGGACGCCTTTCCTACGCTTGCGGATGCCCAACTCTGCACCCGTAGCTGCTGCAGCGCCATTCTCTGTCGCTGCAGCTGCTGTTGGTGGCTTGCCCGCTTGGGCCTTGCGCTTAGCACCTTTGGCTGAAGCTGCTGCTGCTGCTGCTGTCGTGTCAGCAGCTGTTGGCTTGCCAGCTGCCTGCTTACCACGAGATGGCTTTGCTGCTGTCGCACCTGCAGCGTTAGCTGCTGCTGCTGTTGCTTCCTTGCTGGCGTCCAGAAACTCAGCTGTGACCTTTGCTCGGTATGCTGCATCAAACTTAGCTGCCTGTGCTGTGAAGGCTTGATAGTACAGCGCCAGCTGCCTGCAAGGAGCAAGCAGTACAACAGGGATTGATACAGTACAGCTTAGGGGCTGACAACCGACCGAGCAGCTTTTGTGGGGCCCAGCCGTCCGTGCGACAGCAGCAATGCACACACACAAATGTTGCATTCATTTTAACGCGCTCAACCAACCAAACACGTTGCTGGATTTAGGGTGTAAACTAGTAGACCCGTGCACGTCATAACACTGTTATATCACTCACTTGGGTGGCGCTGGGAAGCGCTCATGGTACACGATCATCTGCGCACCAACCAGTGCCAGCCGCAGCGCCAATGGCGGGCAGGGCAGGTGGTCCCTGCTGAAGTAGGGGGCCTCAAATGCATCGTCAGCACAGCCCCATGAGATGCTGATGCGCGGGGTGGGGTAACCGGGCCGGCC
Source organism: Tetradesmus lagerheimii (assembly GCA_902809745.2). Taxonomy (NCBI): domain Eukaryota; kingdom Viridiplantae; phylum Chlorophyta; class Chlorophyceae; order Sphaeropleales; family Scenedesmaceae; genus Tetradesmus; species Tetradesmus lagerheimii. Next base: position 60,830 of record CADDIJ020001191.1, on the reverse strand, counting down.
TTGCGACCCCCAGTGGATGGTCCTGCACGCGTGTGAGGGCAGCGAGTGGCAGATGTTATGTCGGAACATGATGTCTGAAGGGCGCCAACCCAACACGGGTAGGGTTGAAATAGACAAAAGTGCCTTGTCTTGTGGCGAGAGTGGCCGGGTGGCTGACCCATCGATATGCTTGTAGCGACAGCCATTGTACAGCAGACAGGGTACTTCAGGAAATGGTGCACAACACATGTCGTCAACCTGGTGCTGTGTTCAATGAAGTCGTACTCAAACCTTACTTGTGTGTGAAGTTGAGCACTAACCCAGCAGGGCCTGCTGCTCTATTTCAATGTGGATGCGTCACGTCTATAACATGTGATTGATTGACTGAGGCATGGCACAACACCAGAACTTCACTGCGCACCTGTGTGTGAAGATGCACGCTGAGCTAGCAGGGCAGGGCAGCGCTAAACCCACTGTAGGTATGGCATATTCGAAATGTTTGAATGATTGACTGAGGTATGGCACAGTCCCAAGATTCCACTGTGCACCTGTGTGTGAAGATGCACGCTGAGCCAGCGGGGCAGGGCAGCGCGCGGATGTGCTGGTAGGCTGCCTTGTTGGGCAGTGCTGTGGTGAGGGGGTCTGGTGCGTCGTCGTCATCTGGGTCGCCCTCAAAGTAACCAGGGTCAGCAAACCTGCAGTGCGGTGTGCAGCCACGTTACATCACGATTCAATATGTGTTCCAGAGCATGTGGCGAAGGGGTCTGGTGCGTCATCGTCATCTGGGTCGCCCTCAAAGTAACCAGGGTCGGCGAACCTGCAGTGCAGTGTGCAGCCACGTTACCTATGCGTACTATAGCATGTGGTGAGGGGGTCTGGTGCGTCGTCGTCATCTGGGTCGCCCTCATAGTACCCAGGGTCTGCGAACCTGCAGCTCAGTGTGCAGCCACGTTACAAGTTTGTCCCCAGAGCATGTGGTGAGGGCGCCTGTTGAGTCATTGTTGCATTTTCATGTAAAACGTGCAGTAACACTGGTGCAGCTGCCTTATCGCACGTCTTTTTCACAAGGGGATGTGCAGCTGCGGGTTGGCGTAGCACGGCGATTGCAGCCGGCTCCTTGCAACATGCAAAGCAAAGCACCATGAGGCCAGTTCACCAGCAGCAGCAGCAGCAGCCATACTGTTATACATACCTTGGGATGACGTACAGGCAGCTGTTCTCTGGCGTCGCATCTGTTAGCGGCAGCCACAGCGTCGCATACATGGCGCTGCCGTCAGCCCTGAAGGTGGCAGGTGAATCGTCAGGCTGCCTGTCACGGTGCGGGGAGAAGCCTGCGTCACCGCGGCTGGGGTCCACGTACCTGCAGCAGTGTGGCGCAACAGCACGCAAGTTTGTGACATTTGTGTTGGTGCATCACACATTGTTGGTGGGGAGAGAATCCTGCGTCACCACGGCTGCGGTCCATGTACCTGTGGCTGTGCGGCGCAACAGCACGCAATTTGTTGGAGTTTGTGTTAGTGCACCGCACATTGTTGGTGTGGGGAGAGCCCTGCGTCACCACAGCTGGGGTCCACGTACCTGCCGCACAAATCCACGTGGTGTGAAGTTAGAGAAATGTTTGCGTTGCACTGCACATTGTTGGTGTGATGAAATGTTGGTGTGAAAGTGTATCTTTGGGGTGGAACCATGTTGGCTTGATGCATTCAGTGGCAGAACAGATAGCTGCCCTTACTCTACAGGGTGGCCTGTTGAGCTGCATCTCACAGACAGCGGCTTGCCGCAGCAGCCACTGTGGCACACGCCGCGCACCATGCTGGGGTCTGTGCCGCCCGTCTTGTATACACAACAGTCTGTGTGACACACGACAGCAAATCCAAGACACAACTAACATGCTGTACTAGCAGTGCCAGTGATTGGTTGTGACACACAGCAGCGGCGCACCATGCCAGGATGTCCATGTTGACTCTGTTGCCGCCTGTAGCATCAGCCATGAGCCCTGAACCCTGCTGCACCAGTGCCCAGGCCTCATCGTACACCACCAGCAGCGAAGGTGGCCAGCCGTACCGCATGAGCGACACTACCGCAGCAGCGAGTGCGGCAGGCTCCACAGACCAGGCCAGCTCCTGGCTGCTGACCTGGCAATACAAGGGGGGGCAGCAGCAGCAGCAGCAGCAGCAGAAGCAGAAGATCAAGGACAGCAACAGCGGCGCAGGCATCCGGCAATTGAATGGTGCCGCACGGCAGCTTTAGGACGTCAACCAGAATCTGTCCAGGCGGCTGATCCTGCTTTCTACAACAGACACGTACCCAAAACATTGTCACGTTGTATATGGCATGCCACAAACACCCTGTACTTGGAAGTATTCTGTGTGCTGGCCAGATGCGCACCCCCAGCTACAGCCCCACAGCACCGCACCTGTGCCACTCCTGCAGTATCCACCTGCTGCTTGAGGTCTGCCAGCCGCTGCTGCGGCAGCTGCAGCGCCTGCACCCTGCTCAGCAGGGCAGCATGCCCGCATTGCAGCCAGGGGCACAGCGCCTGCACGGGCAACAGGCGCAACAGACAAACCAGCATGCAGCAGGAGGCAGCAGCAGAGCTCACGAACGTGTTCGACTGGCTGTGTGGCACATGAGGAGAGTCCCGGGGTCTCACTGATGTACAGCATGTGCTGTAGCAGGGTAGCATATCAGAGCGCTGATGACTGGTACTCATATGGGAGTCGCGGCTCTAACAGCGCCCACACGGCAGCAACTCTTTTGTACAGAACAGCATGTCAGCTGTCGAAGTCAGCAGAGGAATACCATGCATCATACTGCAGGCTGCTTTACGAGGTTTGCCGCGGACAGGCTGCAGACTGAGCAAGCTGGGGTCGTGGTGTGCTGGGCACATGTACAGGCTGTAGCTAGCGCGAATGTGCAACAGGTGATCTGTCAAATCAAAGCCAGCATCACCTGCCAGTATGACGGCTGTAGCAAGTCCTTCAGTTTCTGGCGGCTGGCGTGCAGCTCAGGTCTCTCTGGCGCATCATCAACATTGAATGCCAGCACAGCAGGTGCAGCAGCCATGGCGCTGCCGCTGCGCAGGGCAGCGGGCGGGCTGTCAACACTGGTTAGAAGGGTACTGTTGAGACAGACCTAGGGTTGCATGCTCAGAAAATGATAATAGGAGGCTGCTGTTACTACTACTGCAGCAGTGATCTCTGGCAACAGCCAGTTGGACTGTCCCGAAAGGGTCTCGGCAGAAGGGGGTACTGCTGGCACTGGTAGCGTATGTGCTGAAGTTCAAAGTTCAGAAATGTTGAATCCAGGGAAGATGCGATGACGAGGGGTATGAGCTCGAGCGGCCCAAGGGTTCTTAGGACGGTGGTCTCAAACAACACCCGCCGCTGCATGTGCCGTCTCTGTCTGCATACTCCTGACACACAAATCGTTTACTGCAAGATTGTTTTTGTTACCGCAGTTCACGCAAACATCACGCCCACTCGGACTTCACGCTTTGCAGCTCGCTGTTCCTCTGCTCTGCATCTGGCTGCTGGTTTTTTTGGTGGTTGACACCGTAACTGCTGTGATCGGCTGTCCACAGCTCATGGCGTTCAGCGTCGGGCTCAGAAACAGTTGCCTGGCCTCTCAGGCACTCCCAGCAGTCGCTCAGCTGTCTCGTTGCGTGGCGACGTATGCATTCACAACACCCAAAGAAAGCCTCGCCAGGCAGGTAGTGCATGAGCCGAAGGGACAGAGCAGCAGGGAGGCCAGCACCTACAGGTGAGCGATGCAAAGTGAATCATGTTTTGCCTCAGAATGATGGCACAAGTCGAAGGAACGTGACAGCTTGTCTTGACTGCTACCGTTTGTTGGGAGCTGTTCCTTACGCTGCTTGCCCTGCTGCCTGCAGGTTTTCCCTGCGTGATGCCACTGCTAGTGTAGCGCGGCGCCACCAGTGGCAGACCATGCCTATTGAGGCCCCAAAGTCTCTTGAGGCGGTGCAGTTGGACAGGGACTCGGTAAGAGCATATGCTAATGGTCTTTCTCCGGCAATCCGAGCGGCCGCATGTGTGCATGCATGCATGCATGCATGCAACGTTGGCACTCCAATGCATGCCTCCTGGCGACAGCAGCAGCAGTACTTGCAGCTTTGGCACCGCTCAACAGCAGCAGAAGTTCAGTGGCAGATGCGATAGGCGCAACAATTCCTGTAGGGTGGGCCTCCATCACTCCTGGAACGCATGTGTGGCCTGCAATAATCGTGCGGTACCTCTGTGCGCAGTGCCTCTGTGAGCGGTACCAATCACAAACTCATCAGCTGCCACTGCCCCTGCACACTGCACCTTTGCATGAATCCATCCTGCAGCCCCAGGCACGCATCGTCACAGAGGCGTGCCACCCGTACCGCGTGGTGTACGCAAACCGTGCATGGGAGCGCCTCTGTGGCTGGACAGCAGACGAGGCATGTGGCCGTCGTGGCCTAGCTTTCATGCAAGGAGAAGCCACAGACCGCATCGCAGTGCAGCGCATCAATGAGGCAGTACGCGAAGGCGAACGCGTTAGCGTAACAGTGGTGAACTACAAGAAAGACGGCACTCCCTTTTTGAACCAGATTCAAATCACACCGCTGCGCAGCAGGTGTGGCGAGTACACACACATGCTGGGCGTTTTGAGTGAGGTCACAGATGCAAAGTGTGAGCTGCCGTCCTCGCTGCTGCGCCGCTCTAGTGAGCAGCTCTCCTCGCAGGGGCAGCGCCAGCAGCAGCATGCGCACGCATAAGGCGGCAGCAGCACTGCGGCACTGTGTCTGCAGTTGAATAAGTATGCGGCAGTTGGAGCTGTTGTGTGCTGTTTGACCAGCGAGCCAGCATGCTGCAGCATCGGCGGCTGGCTGTGTATGGCTGATCAGAGTGCAGAAATGCACCTGCAGTTGTTGGCATTGCTTCTGCAACTGTGGGTTGGCAAGTCGCCAGTACTGCGGCAGTCAACAAAGCACCGTGTTTCGCCCTTCAGTGTTGGCTTGTTTGGGGGGCTTGCAGCTCAGCTGCATAGCTGAGCAAGCAGCATGTTGTGGTGGGTGGTTATCAATTGGGATGAAGCATTGTTGGTATGCTTATGGTGTAGGCGCTGCTGTGTTGGGGGGGATGATCTGGCATAGCAGCCTGATGCAGGCTCAAACAGTACTGCTTGCACTAGCTTGTCTGCTTGCGCGTTTATTCTTCTCCCTGCATGCAGGGGTGTGTGGCTCAGTGGTTGTTGTTTGTGACATGCTTGTGTGTGGCTTTGCTGCATCAGTCGCACACAAAAACTGGTAGCGCATCCGTGCGGCGCCTTGGTTGGGTTGTAAGCTGCATCGCTGCACCGCATGCCTGCTGCCCTGCGATCGGGCACTGGCAGCTTCGTGTTGCTTCAGCACAGTGTACCGCCAGGGACTTGCAATGCGTTTGGATTACGTACAATATGTGCGTACAACATGTGCAAGGGTGTTGGCATGGCTCGGCATGATCTTGATTGGCCTTGGTGGATCAGGATTGCCATGTAGGGCTCGTCTTGTCTGGTGGAGTTACACAGCTGAAGCCATGCAGCAACAGTGTGCTGCATGTGGACGCCAAAGGTTCCTTCCTATGTTAATATTTTGCGGAATGGTTGCATGTCCACCTGTCAAACAGCATACAGGTGGCAGAGCTGCGCTATAAGCAGCTCGCCGTATAGTGATCTCTTGTCTCGTATCTAGATATCTGTAGTTGGTCAGCGCCCTGTGTACACTGTTGGCTTTGAATCCTTTGTCCTGTGCAGCAGATTGTGCACTGTCGGTGCGTAGTCTCTGCAGCGCAGATATCCCCTCAGGTACTGGTGGTGGTTCTGTGAACCCCCTGTCGTTATGGGGACGTACGTGATAGGGTGCACTGCATGTGCGTTTTGTGGGTTTGTTGCGGTACATGCATATCATGGCGCAGGTGGCGTGCTGGACACTGAGCACAGCTATGTGGTGCTGTGTTCTTGTGTGTAGCAGCATGCTTGGTTGCTACAAGGATGCGCCAGAAATATACGGTGGTGCAACAGGTGCAAGCAATCCCAGTGTGCTTGTGTGTTGTGTGCGCAACTGTGTGTTGTGTGCGCAACTGTGTGTTGTGTGCGCAACTGCCATTTACTCTTTGTACGTGTTTGCCCTGTGAGTTTCTACATGTATGCTGTGAAGCAGGTGCCGTTGCCGCACTGCTTTGCAACACAGCTGCAGCTGCCAAGTTCTGCTTCGTCACGACGGTCAGCTGTTCTTGTATGTGTGTACTTCCCCTGCGCCTGCATGTGCATGGTTATTGCATTGTTTTGTTCGCTGACATCAGCTTGTCTCTTGTGTCTTCTAGCTGAAGTTGTTACGCGCTTCACATTCTGTCAAACACATTGAAACGTCAGCACTTGGTGCGTGGCTTACAAACTGACCCTGTACATCAGGCGATTGTTATCGCTTGGTGGTGTACACTAGTCAGTGTGTCATAGCAGCCACGCGCCGCATATGGTGCTGTGCTTGTGTTTGCCAATCTGATCTGTTCTCATGTCGTGTGTGCGATTGTCAGCATTGTCGCTTCAGTTGCAACAGAACACAGGCAGCAGCTGTCACCATGTCGACATGGTGTCACAGCTGCTGCCGCCACTTGCTGGTGGGCTGATGCTGGTAGATCACTGTTGCGTGTCTACATTATCACCGACAGGGGCATCGGCAGCAGCTTCAGCAGCGGTGGTGGGGTTACTTTTGTATACTGAGTGTGTGCCATGACCTCCAGTAATGAAAGCGCGTGTGCATAGCCTTGTGATGGCATTGCCTGCATTTGATTTCTTGCCAGCTGTAAGATGTGTGCGTGCCTTGCCCCTGCGAGTGCGTTGCCACACGAGCTGCCCTATGTGGGCAGAGTTGAAAGGCAAAGTCATGCACTTGCAGGGTTACCTGGCATGCTGATGCACTGTGGGTGTTAGGGTTGCCCTCCGCTCTGGTGTTAGGGCGCAGCTGGATAACAGTGCGTCATGTGTTCCCCTCTTTTCCTCCTCATGGTGCGTTGCCTGGCACTTTGTACTGCAGCCGTTTTGAAATTGATGGGTGGTTGCACGCCAATGCTGACAAGGCTACTGACATCTAGGATTTGGAAAGGTCATCTAGGGTTCACAGGACTACGGGTGGTGGGCATAGGGCAGTTAGCAATGCTGCCACAGATCGAACAGATTGATCTGCGACTGTCCCTATGACGGCGTTAGGTTTGCGCATAGTTCAGCTCCCCAGAGCTTTGCCTCCATGCGTTTGGCTTGTTTGATGCTTCTGTCTCTGGCTTCAATCTTGCAGCATTGACAGAAGATGGTTTTGGTATCGCTGTTTTGTAGGTGGCAGTAGCTGGTCTCCCGTGTGTTGACTGCAGTCAAAGCGGTGACAGGAAGGGCTGCAACCTCTGGTGCATGATTGTATACTGCTGTTCTTAGCATAATGGGCGTCGATTGAATTGCATGGATTGACTTTCACGGCAGGCGCTTGTGACCCGCGGCTTTGCTAGAAGTCGGTGCAGTGCTTTTATTTCGCTCATACGTGTCCACATTTCTCTGGGTGTGTTGTTGAACACCTGTGGTGGGGGGGTGGGGGTGCTGCTGTGCAACAGACACTGCGTGAACGCCTTGTGGTGGCAATAAGGCGCAATGCACAGGTTGCGGGTAGCACATCATACCTCCTATCTGTGTCCCTCTTCATCTTAGCAGCGTGCTCGTCTGGTCTTCCAAACATCTGAGGTGTCCAGTGCGGCAGCGTACACGCAGATGCCAATAACAAGATGTTTGAGTGTCCATTGACACCTTATTGTTAGGGGTTTCTTATCAGTGCTTGTGAGATGGGCAGTGTTTTGTCTTCCTGTTTTCGCTGATAGGGGTGATGGCTGTGGCATGCAGCAGCACTGCAGATGTTCGGAATCTGCTGACATTGTTTGGTGACAAGTGGGGGCAGGACTGCCATGTAGGCGTCTTCATGCCATGAGCAGCGGCTGCTGTTGCAGCTTTGTAGCAGCGCGGTCATCTGTACCTGCTGGTGAGCTGCGAGTACCGTGCAGGCACCTTGGTGCATTTGCAAGTCTCAGAGGCTCTTCTGGTCATCATTGCGCGTACCGGGGGGCGCGAGGCCGATGGCGTTGATGCTATGGCTTGATCTGGTAATTTGATGATGATCATCATCATTGCACGTACTACGTTGGACATCCTTTCATCAAGTAACAAACAACATTACACTGTACCCAGTCTGTGGGGTGTCTTGGCTGCTAGTTTGAACCCTGTTTATATGTCCGTGTAACCCTGCATGACCGTGTAACCCTGCATGACTGACCAGTACTACGCGGCGTACGCTTGCTGAGTTTGGAACGACTCAGTCAGACTGGCATCAAACCCTTGCCAAGATAAGTTACTGTTAAGTTACTCTCGGTAGTACCGAAATACTCTAGTGACCAGAAACCTACTCTACATGTGTGCGCACGCACCAGCTGCGCCCCACCAAAACAGCTGCATTGTCCTGATCATGCTGGATGTGTGTTGTGCAGAAAGCAGCCGCTGCCAAGTTGGCATGCATGGGCCAAGATAGCAATCACAGCCGGCATCCACCTCAAGTTAGATCACAGAACGGTACCGGTGCCAACGGCACTTAGAATGGATGCCACGTCATGCTTACTCAGCAACCGTTGCACTGCATGCTGCCGAAGCTGCCCACCAGTCCACCGCGCTCAGAAGTGCAACGATTGCACATGCCCACAGGCCTGTGATGGGCCAGCGCTCAGAAATGTTCCACACACTGCTAAGCACACAATTCGGCTCATGGTTGCTGCCACCACGCAGCACACAACATGAACACTTAGCAGGTGGAGCAGCCCCAGCATGTCCAATACGTGATCAGATCGTGAGGAGTGCTGCTTACTCAGCGCTGCAGGAGGACCTGGAGTACCTGTCTAGCAGGGGATCTGTGTTGGTGATGGGTGACTTTAATGCACGGGTTGGACGGGCATCTGGCCCAGCAGAGCGTATTGGTATGCATGGCGAGAGCACCGTCAACGACAACGGCCGCCTGCTCCTCTCATTGCTCAACACTGTCAACCTCTACTCACTTAATGCCTGCACAGCCCCCACCTCCCCTCACCAGCACATCACTTGTGACAGGTCGCACGGCGGCACCAGGCGAGGCTCTTTGATTGACTACATCCTTGCCTCTGCTGACATTGCCATGCCCTGCCAAGCTGCTGCCAGGCCAACAGCCACAGTTGGGCCGCATACTGTGGGCGCTACTGACCACCTGCCTGTGTTTGCCCGCATTGTCAGGCCTGTGGTACGCCGCCCTGCAAAACAGGTTGTGCTGCGCCTCAACGCACAGCCCAAGGATTTCAGGCTGCAGAATGGGGAGCAGTCAGCGGAACTTGAGGCATATCAGGATGCTCTGTCGCAGCTTGGTGCAGCCTACACAGCCACGGTCACCACTTTGCAGCAGCAGGCTTCTGCAGGCTCAACTACAGCAACTAGTGCAGTGCAGCAAGCGCACGAGCAGATGCTAGCAGCACTTCGTCATGCTGTCAACGCCAGTTTTGGCTACAAGAGGGTTTGGGTTTGCAAGTCCTTCCCATGGTGGACTCAGGAGCTCACAGATGCTGTGGAGGACAGGAAGCAGGCTTACCTGCGCTACAAGAACTCAGGGCTTGTAGCAGATTGGGCTACTTACAAACAGCAGCAGAAGGCTACTACACAGCTGGTCAAAGCAGCAGAGAAGCAGTACAAAGAGCAGTGCCAGCATGCCATTACTTCTGCATACACAAATCGCATGAATGATGACAGCCTGCTTGGAGAGAAAGACATGTGGCAGCTTGTGCGTCGTCTGTGCCCTAAGCATGTCAGCGAGGCAGTTTACAGCGTCATGCAGCATCCATCTGGGCATGTGGCATCTACCCCAGCTGAGAAAGCTGATGCTTTCAAGTGTCATTATGAGCGCGTTGGCAGCCATGCAGCATTTGCTTCCTCCAACCCCCAGTTTGACGCTGCACACATGTCTTGAGTTGCAGCCAATGTGCAACAGTATTTGCAAGACTCTGCTAACTCCCCTGCCACCCCGCTGGACCTGCCCATCACTGCCGCCGAAGTTTCCGACTGCCTGCAGAGGCTGCGCACTGGCAAGGCCGGCAACCCGGCTGAGGAGGGCATTGTCAATGAGCTACTCAAGTATGGAGGCAGCACGGCCGCAGATATGTTACTGCAGTACTGCAATCTGATGTGGCAGCTTGAGCAGGTGCACCAGGTGCCAGGTACAGTTGTGAACATGCCCAAGAAGGGTGACCTGACAGACCCCACCAACTACCGTGGTATCACCCTGCTTAGCGTGCTTTACAAATTTTACACCAGCGTTCTCAACCAGCGCCTCATCAACTTTGCAGAAGGCAAGTCAGTGGCGGAGGGCACGACACAGCAACGGCAGCAGCAGCAGCAGCAGCAACAGCAGGCGCAACAGCAGCAGCAGCAACAGCAGGCGCAGCACAGCAGCAGCAGCAGCAGCAGCAGCAGGCGCAACAGCAGCAGCAGCAGGCACGTCAGCAGCAGCAGCAGGCACGTCAGCAGCAGCAGGCGCAACAGCAGCAGCAGCAACAGCAGCAGCAGCAGCAGCAGCGTGTAACTGCTGCTACAGCAGCAGGAACGCCGCTGCTGCACGAGAGCCAGAACGGCTTTCGTCCCAAGCGCAGCTGTGCTGACCACCAGAGTGTGCTCAGTGAGGTGTTGGGTGGGAGGAAAGCTGAGGGGAAGGATTCTTATGTGCTGTTTGTTGACACCTATAAGGCTTTCCCAACAGTGTGGCTTGATGGGCTCTTTCAAAAGCTGTGGGACAAGGGTGTGCGTGGAAAGATGTTCCGTGTACTCTACAACTTGTATCAGGGTGCACGCCGTGTGGTGTCTCACGAAGGTCATGTCACTGAGAGCTTCACATGTGACCTTGGTTTGCATGAGGGCGATGTTATTTCCCCCACACTGTACCTGTACTTCATTGATGATCTGCTGCATGAGGTGCATGCAAAGCACCCTGGAATCACCCTTATGGGCCCTTGTGACGAACCTGCTGGTCAGGTTGTGGCAGCCATGCAGGCTGATGACTTTGTTGCTGTGTGCGGATCTCTGGCTGAGGTTCAGGCTGTGGCTGCAACAGTTTATGAATACAGTTGTAAGTGGCGGTTCAAGCTGAATAGCTTGAAGTCTGCTGTCATGCATGTCTCACCAGCTAGACAGCCCAGCCAGTTGGCTGACTCTGGCATCATTTGGAATGGTGTGCCTGTGCCTGTTGTATCAGAGTACTGCTACCTTGGCCTGTGGTTCAACAATGCCTGCAACTGGAATACGCACTTTGAGAAGATGTTGGCAAAAGTGCATCGTGTGAAGGGTGGGCTCATGCCAGTTTGGAAGAGCCGGCTCATCAGCGTGGAAGTAAAGCGTATCATTCTGCTTACATGCGTTCGCCCGATTGTTGAATATGGCAGTGAGGTCTGGTTTCCGTCAACTGCAAGGCAACTGCAACAGATTGACAAAGTGCAGACTGACATCATCAAGTGCTCAATGCGTTGTGGCAAGGAGCGCCCTTGCACTTCACTTGTTCTGGCTGAATGGGGTGTGAAGCCATTGCACATGTGGCTTCATCAGAGGGCGATGAGTATTACTTTAGGGTCCAGCGTATGCAGAATTCGCGTTTGCCACGTCAGGTTTTCTCAGCTGAGTGGAAGCGCCCTAGTGGTGCTGTTGCGGTGACACCTTGGCATAAGTATGTGCAGAGTTTGCTTTGCAAGTATGGTGTGGATGTTGAGGCGGCGGCTGATCGAGCTAATGCGTGCAAGAATCACATCAACCGTCAGGTCAGGAAGCTGCATGCAGACACAATTGTTTGTGAATCACTGCAGCACTCTACTTTGAGCCGTTACATCACGCATGTGCACCCTACACATGCTGATGCCATGCGTTTTAAAAGGGCTAGGCCCTTTTTGTGTTCTGGTGCGCCAACGTGTGGTATTGAGTTGCTGATGCGTGTTCGAATGGGCTGTCTTTGCGTGCATGAGCGTACCAGTCGTTATGGCGGCAGCAGAGCTGATTCTAAAACAGCATGTCCTGCTTGTGGTCAGGGTGTTGAGTCTTTGTCACATCTGATGTTTGATTGTCCCGCTACTTCTGCTCAGAGAGATACTATGCTTGATGAAATTCGGTCTGTTTTGCGTGATGTTGCTGGCGGCGCTGAAAAATTGCGCAATGTGTTGTCGTTGACTGATGCATCCACTAAGTTGTTGCGTTTTGTTTCTGATGATATTTGGAGTAGTAGGGGGGTGTGCCGAGTGATATCTAGGAGCATTGCTGAGTATCTTGTCCAAGCTTGGGATGTGCGTAATAATTGCAAACACAATGGAGCAGTGCTCCCTCTTTCTTCCGCTCCTGAGGGACGCGGGGCCGATGGCGTTGATGCTATGGCTTAATGGGTAACATGATGATGATGATGATGACGTGATCAGATCGTGGCCAGCAGCCCATGTGCATCCAAACCGCAGACTACCAGTGCGGCCACCAGGCTGATGATGGCGCCAGCACCACGCGGCATGGCGTTGACTGCAGCTGCAGCTTAGTCATGGCCCCGTGCACAACAAGCATGCAAATGCAGCGGCTGCCTTGTGCAACCATACGTGAACAGAACAGCCACATACACGCAACTTGAGCTCTGTGACAAAGTTAGCGCTGTGACAGCTGCCACGGGTCAATGCTGCTGCTCGCTTGCCAGCAACCTCAACTCAGACAAGCAAAGAACATAAGCGGAGCTGCCGGTACTTGCCTGGCGTGCCGCACTACATGCACACACATGCACGTGCAACAACCCGCTGACAAAAGTTGTGCCATGCACATGCACCAAACGTGATTATGGCAGGTCACCAAGCAAGCCGATAGAGCAAGCCGACTCCCACAAAGACCAGGCCAGGGCTTGCAAATTGGCAGGCTGCGGCCGGCTGTGCTCTGCAGGCAAGTGGCAGTGCACTGTGCGGCTAAGTCTGCCGCATGCAGACACGATCAGGCCACCTGGCTCATGAGCATGCAAGCAAAACAGGCCGCACACTGCAACACACTGCCTCCTCTTCTCCACACTCTGTCTCAACTGCAACTTAGCATGATAACTTCATCACGCATTCACGGAAGAATTCAATCGTTTTTGCCCGATGCTACAACCGTCACATGATGCGGCCGCGACAGTTCTGCGAGCTGTTGTGCAGCACCCACCAAGTGCTGCTGCTGCTGCTGGCTACCATACGGGCTATGTGACACCATCTGGTGCCCCCCGTGTTGCTGCTGCTGCTGATCCTGCCCATGCTGCTGCTGCTGCTGCTGCTGCGGACCACCGTACCCTAAACCCGGTCGGTGAAGCTGCTGCTGCTGCTGCTGCTGCAGGTGGCCTTGCTGCGGCTGCAGCTGCAGCTCCTGCTGCTCGGCGTCTAACAGATCTGGCAGATCGTCCGAGGTTGCCTGCTGCGCGCCAGACAGCTTGCGCAGCGCCCGCGCGATGAGCTCAAAGCTTGTGAACGTGAGCGCTGCTGCAGGCGTGGTGCGCAGCAGGTTGGTGCCGCAGCCTCTGTAGAAGCCTCGGATGCCGTCCTCCCTGAAAATGACGCGGCACGCTTCTGACAGGCCGTTCCAAGGCCCGCTGCCTGCAGTTATGATGAAGTAAGTGGGGTGTGGGAGATAAATATGTAGTGGAGTAAGTGGAGAGGAGTAGGATCCATCAAGATACGACACATCAGCAGCTGTAGCACTACGCAGAGTTGGGAACATATCCCTGAGTAGTAGACGGCTGGCATGACATGGAGGGCTGCAGCACAGCAAGCTGCACCGCATTGCTGACGCGACAGCCATAAGCAGCTGCTACGCTCGCACTACCAGCTGCGTTGTGCCACATAACCCACATGCCAACAGAACCCCTGCCATAACAGCCCAGCCGCAAGCGTACCTGTGACGTGCATGTATGAGCGCACCACCTCGTGCGGGTAGGTGATGGTTGAGGCCACCATTTTACTGAAAGCACTCGTCACCACCAGCTCACTCGCACTCAGCTCGTCTGTGCGGCAGCCGCGCTGCGTTGCTGCGTGCAGCTGCAGCAGCAAGCCCGAAGACATGTTGTGGCAGCCAGGTGTCAGGTCAGCACGATAGCAGCTTGCAGTTGATACAGGCAGCGGGCAATGATACATTGCATATGCCACAACCCTCATAGCAACTGAAGCACCCTTACGAGCAGCATCTCAAGCAACTCAGCTGCGGTCGAACTAGCAACCTGCCTCAGACATCCCCAACCTGCATCTGCAACAGTAGGCACAGCCGCACCCACCTTTGACGCCTCATACAGCGGGAACTGAATCGCCACATGGCATATGCCAGCCATGCTCGGAGCTAGCCCACTATACAGTCCTTTCAACCCCTCCTCCCGTGTTATGCGCGCCAGCGCATCAAACGTGCCCCTGTAGGGCCGTATACTGGCTTTGCCGTAGCCTATGTTCATGTGCTGCGTTTGCAGGCGCGTCTTGATCACCCACAAAGGGTTGGTGACTATCAGCGTTGCTACGCCTGCGCCTGCTGCTGCTGTCATGTGGACTGCTGGGGTGGCAGGCACGGTGTGGCCTGAGGCAATGCAGCAGCAGCAGCAGCGTGATTATGAGCACTAGCAGGACGCTAGTAGAGCAGCGAGCATGATGCGGTGCACATGCAGGCATCTGCATCTGATTTGCAGCAGCTGCAGTGCTGACCGCACTGCGCAGCTGCTTGCAGAGCGCGCAGAGTTGCAGCCTTGCTTGTAGCCGTTCACACATGTGACACTCCTGCCTGCTTTGCTCTTCTTGCTGCTGAATCTGCGGCTGCTGCTGATGTTGCCCTCCAGCGTTTTGCTGCACCACGTTGTGAAATACAACCACTGCTGCTGCCGCAGTCCTGTATGCCAGTCCACCACTCCGTCCACTGCTGCTGACAACTGCACGATCGCTGCCTCTGTTGCCTCCGAAGCGCCGCATCACACTGCACCACATCACGTCACTGCCGCTTGACCCCTGGCCTTGTGACACATCATGACACTGCTGCAAACTGCATTACCGCTGCCTCTGCTGGCTCCAAAGTGCCCCACGTCACTGCCGCTCACCCCCTGGCCGTGTGGTCAGTGTTGTCTTCAGCCTGCCATACACAGTGAAGTACACCTGCGTGTATGCACCCACAACGCGAGTCCACCATGAGCAGTCAGCAACACAGAGTTGCACGCTGCAACAGCTGTTACGGCCAAAGCTGTCTTGCAGGACATGGCATGCAACACATGTTCACTTACGCTGCTACCGCCGTCCGCACTGGCGGCTGCTGGTCAAGCAGCGACCTGTCATGCACTAGCGTACACAACCTCTGAAATGTCTCCCCATCAGCGTACTAGCGTACGCACCCTGCAAGCCTGGCCGCTGCTGGTGCCGCTAGCCACGCCTCCGCCGCGACTTGCTGTTGTTAAAACAAGCTCAATTCTCCTCTGCTGCAGCGTCGAGAGCTAGCTAGCCCACTGCTGCAGCATTCACAGCTGGCTATTCCACTGCTGCTCACTGCTGCAGCATCAAAAGCTGGCTAGCCTACTGCTGCAGCATCAAAACAGCTGGCTAGCCCACTGCTGCAGCATCAACAGCTGGGTATCCCACTGCTGCTGCTGCTGCAGCATCAAAAGCTGGCTAGTCCACTGCTACTGCTGCAACATCATCAGCTAGTAAGCCCCCACTCACCGCCCAGTTTGGCAGCAGCGCCATGAGCGTGGCTAGCCCACTGCTGCTGCATGAAAAGCTGGCTAGCCCACTGCTGCAGCAACACCAGCAGCTGGCTATCCCACTGCTGCAGGCAGCATCAGCAGCTGGCCATCCCACTGCTGCCGCACCGAAACAGCTGGCTATCCCCCACTCACCGCCCAGTTTGGCAGCAGCGCCATGAGCGTGGGCGTGAGGCCCCTGTACAGCCCACCAAACCCCTCCTGGCGCACAATGCCTGCAAGGCCGCCTGCAGCACAGCACAGCACAGCCAGCAGGCAGGCCACACGTTTGCTACACCAACCCTTGATTTTGTAGTTGCAGCTGCTGCTCAAAGGAGGGGAGGAAGGCCTGATGCAGGACAACATAGCAGTGGAAGGGCATGGCGAAAGAACGCACCCATGGACGGCCGCACATGCTGCCGCGAATGTGCTGCTGGTGCCACAGACACACAGCATGCGCTATGCGCTGACGTTGTTGTTACTGTGAAATTGCTGAACTGAAGCTACTTGATTTGCTGCAGCAGCATGTGGCTGCTCTGGCGCTGCTGCGCTGCTGCTGCTCTGGCGCTGCACTACTGCTGCTGCACTGGAGCTGCTCTGGCTCTGCTGCGCCACCGAAGCTGCTCTGGCGCTGCTGCGCTGCTGCTCCACTGAAGCTGCTTGACTTGCTACAGCAGCA
Source organism: Tetradesmus lagerheimii (assembly GCA_902809745.2). NCBI lineage: Eukaryota > Viridiplantae > Chlorophyta > Chlorophyceae > Sphaeropleales > Scenedesmaceae > Tetradesmus > Tetradesmus lagerheimii. The sequence goes on along the minus strand of CADDIJ020001191.1, from coordinate 44,370 downwards.
TTCAACTGCTACTTTGACGCTGGCAGCGCACCTGCAATGCCCACGCGCTGACTGCTGGAGATGCGCTGCACCTGCAGCCGCGTCTTGAGCACATCTAGAGGGCATACAAACGTGGCTGTGAGGGCGCCTGAAGGACACAGCAGTGGCAGCAGCAGCAAACTTATGTCAAGGATGATACAGTTGATGGATGATACGGCATAACATGCACAGGGATGCCAAACACCAGATAGCACCAACATCAGAGGCTGCATTGAAGCCCACTGAGTAAATGCTGCTGCCATATCAACGTCAGCAGTCAAGCTGTTGCTGCTGCTCACCATTACTGCCCCTGAGCATGCATGCCAGCATGCAGTAAGCCTGCAAGTGAGTGCTTCATATGACAAATGCATGCATGCAGTGGGAGGCCACATGCTTCGACTGTGGTTGCCAGCACAGTGTGGCGCGGCTGCATGTCGCTCAGCCGCACCTGCGATAGCTCCAGAGAAGGCATTTACTATCTCAGGGTCCTGGAACAAGTTTCCCCCCTGCAGGAACATCAAAGAATTGGTTGCACTGCAACACAGCAACCTGCAACAAATGCTTGGAGTGCCGCAACAGCACCAGCAGTCTGTTCACCTGGAATAGGCCCATGCCTGGCCCCCAGCGAGGGCGTTACCACCGTTGCAGCACTCCAAACCTATAATAATGCTGTTGCGAGGTACAGAGTAAGTGATGAACGCATGCTGAGGGTGACGTCCGGCGTGCTGCTGCTACACAGGTGTATGGGCACTAGTAGAGAACGTGCCGTGCACTACATCGTGTGCGTTGTTCAAAATTGAATTTGAATGTTCCGCCGTTTAAACAATGGGGTCTTCTTTGCAGGATGCGACCTGGCTCAGCAGTGAACGGGCTCGACACGGGTATCGTCGCTAGCATAAAGACTTTGATCTAAAGAAACCTGCACAATGAGCACGTCTGTCGACGCATTGGCTTATACCATTTTGGGTGGCAGGGTTTGCAAAGAAGAGAACGCCCATGTTCCGAACGTGTTTGGTGTTTGAAGCCAAGGACTCTGGTCTTCTTCACTTCCTCCAGCCTTTGTTGTCACCAATTCTGCTGTGCTTGAATCTGAGGCTTCACCAGTCCCACGGCTCATCCGGCTTCTTGGCGTGTTCTCATTGTCAACCTGTCCGCTAAGCATGGCACAATCCAGATGCAGTGGTCTTTTGGTGTTTCAGGCCGCTGCTCAGGAGAAAGGGTCTGCTAGCTACACCTACGGGGCAACCTGCTACGGTGTCACACATAGTGCAGGGAACGAGGCTGTAGACTTGCAGCAGCACCATGAGACCAGGCAGCTGTCTATGGAGTACAAGAACGCTCAAGTTTACTCTCTCCACTGCCTGGGAAGCAGCATCTACTCTTCTGTGAGTGAGCCTGTGGTACAGCTGCAGCAGCAGACGTAGGTCAATTGGCTGTGCAGGTGTGGGATCATGCCTCCTGGGCAGTAGATCAAGCATCCGGCAAACATCTTGGTGCTTATGGCGTGCCCCCTTGCTCGTGCATGCAGCTGTAGCAGCGACCACCTGCTGCTGTGCGGTGACTCACTGTCTCTGGCTGATTTGTGTTTCCCTTCAATCGCACCTGGTTCTCCTGCAGGGGCAAACCGCGCCGCCATTTTGTCTTGGAGTGGAGTTCCTGCGCTACAGCCAGGCCATGATTGAGCAGCAGCAGCAAGCAGCCAGCAGGGCTGCTGCACACCACCACGCCTTGCCAAGCACCTCCAACAGCAGCAGCAGCAGCAGCAGCAGCAGCAGCAGTGCCGACATGCCTGCTTCTTATAAGGCTGCACACCACAGCTCCCTACAGCAGCAGCAGCAGCGTGATCTCGCTGAACAGGATGCCTTCCTGCAGCAGGATGGTTTCCTGCAAGAGACCTTTGAAGATCACCAGCAGCAGCAGCAGCAGGATGCAGAGGGACTAGCAGAGCGTATGCAGCGCAGGCGTGACGAGATCAACGAGCGACTTGAGGGGCAGGACCCGCTGTGGTTTGCCAAGGCGTTTGCACACAGGGCGTCGCTGAACTGGGAGAGCATGAAGCGAATGGCTGGCAACATCGCTGCGCAGGCCAAGGCAGATCTGGGCTTTCAGCCTGATGACACAGAGTGATGAGAAGAAACTGAACTTATCCATCAGCATATGGAAAGAGGCATGGCATAGGCTCTTTGGCGTGCATGGGACGGCCTAGGCTGAATGTATGCAGCTGCTTTGACAGGAAGCTGTAGTGTAAGTGGAGGGTACCAATAGGCTTGCAGCTTGAGGGCCACCTTGACCAGTTTGAGTGGCAGGGGAAGGCAAGGCGCACGTGTGCAGGCTGGTTGCAGAGCGGTGGGGCGTGATCAAGTCTGGAGGCAGCAGTGCGCAGTCATTGTGCGGTGTGAGCTGTTGTTTGCGGGCGGCTAGCTGATCACTGCAGCTGCTCGCAGCTAGTGTCTGGTACAGCGATGTTCGTTCAAAGCATAGCTGCGAAGATTGGGGATTCTGCAGGGCGTGATACAACACAGCCTAGCAAGCACTGAAGGTGGTTTTGGCAAAGCAGCGCCAGAGGCTGTGTTTTGGTATTATGCTGGTGTGTGCTGTGTCGGCCCCCGCTGGTGTGCCAGCGGCGTGCTGGGTGTTACATGCGGTTTCATATGCTGTCAGCACTTGCAGGAGGCTACTGAAGTCACATGTTAATTGCACTTAATGGGTGCAGACTCGCACAGTGGCAGAGGCGTGATCTGAAAGCTGCAGCTGTTTTGCTCTGGGTATGCTCTGGCTGTGCTACTTTGTAAACACATCACATCACACTGTGGCACACTATTGGCACACTATCAGCACACTGTGGCACACTAGGTTGGAGGCTTTTGGAGCCTTATGGTGTGATCTGCTTCCAGGTCACTGTCCTGCCCGTGCAGGTGGGCCTTGCGCTTATTTGGGGGTGCCCAGCTGTGCCCCTTGGTCACGCGCTGCATCTGCTGTAAGGCCGCTGTGGGCAGGCAGATAGGTGGGAAGGTGTTGATTTGGCATCCTGACACACGCTGCAGATGTCAAAGAAAAGGATGGCTAATTGTTACTTTGCATGTTACATGTGTTATGCAAGCATGGACATCCATTGTTTGTTTAGCGTCACGTTTTGTTTAGCGTCTACGTGAAGCCTTTTGGGGTTGAGGGGCCTATCGCCTGCACATACACAGATACCACAGAGTTCAATACATTTGGTTCAGCTGCTGTTCATATGCGATCACAGCTGTTACACAGCACACTTTGGAACTGTGAGTGCAGTCCATCAATGTCAGGTCGTTGTTCTGCTGCAGTGTGCACAGATATTTGCACAGGTACATGGCTTACAGTGTTTTGAAGGGAAGGGGTCACACAGTGCTGCTGTTTTTAATCATTTATTGTACACGGACATTTCTGCCAGAAGGCTGCAGTGCACCTGATGCACAGCTGGGGTTGCTTCCTTGTGCTTCCTGTTTTGTGCCCGCTTTTGCCTGTTTTGCGCAAGTGCGCAGCGCTGGTGCCAGTCTGATTGTAATCGTGAGGTGGCTCTTGCATGCTCATCATCATCATGTTACCCATTAAGCCATAGCATCAACGCCATCGGCCCCGCGCCCCTCAGGAGCGGAAGAAAGAGGGAGCACTGCTCCATTGTGTTTGCAAATATTACGCACATCCCAAGCTTGGACAAGATACTCAGCAATGCTCCTAGATATCACTCGGCACACCCCCTACTACCCCAAATATCATCAGAAACAAAACAAAAAGCTCTTGCATGCTGTGCTTGATGCAGCATTGCACCAGCAGCTCCAACGTGCTGCGCCGCACAATTCAGGGCTCGGGTGCCACGTGGGTTTCTGCTACAGTGCTACTGCCTTAGACAATTGGATAGCAGCATGAGCAACAGCCCTACATAGTTTGTGGGTGTTGTTTGCTGGTGTCCTATGTCACACCATGGTGGCCGTACAGCTATGCATTGCAGGTGTGCAGCTTGCTTTTACATGGGTTCCGTCTGAATCCGCTCTTTGACAATACACCATCTTGGAGATGGTTATGATCAACCCCTTGATTACCAACACTGTGGTGCCATGCTATGGCTTGACTTGAATGGGTAATATGATGACACCACCACCACTATGGCTTGGTCTGGTAATTTGATGATGAATGATGACCACCACCACCACCATCTGCTGAGTATATATGCTTTTTGGATGACAACCTGAGAAGGCAGGTCTATCTACACCCATCTGAGCAACACGCCCCTGACCAGAGGGTGAGGCACTCCCACAGCTGGAGACTCTCCATGGTGGCACCATCATAGGTTTGGGCGGGAAAACCGTTAGGGTGGAAAACAACAAGTTCGGAAACCACAGAGGTCCAAGTCCAAACATCCGATGCGCCACCCATAGGGCCATTGATTACTTATGGATGATCCGTGGATGATCCGTGGATGATCCCGGATCCAATCAGTGATTGGAAACATTAACACCCAACACGCAAGCCTCGCAGGATGTAAGAAATGTGAATTGTCACAATTGCTAGCAATTGCTAGCGCTACGGTAGCACTCTAGCTGAAAAAGCATGCAGAGACACCCCTGCAGACAAGCAGTCAAAGGCTGCGCACGCATGCAAGGCTGCTCATGCAAGCAAGGCTGGTTTGACCTACAATCATGCGCTGTAGCAGCACTGAAAGGCACATGCACGCAAGTAAACTAGCGCACAATACAAAGCACAACAAATCCCGAAACCTATTCAATATAGTATATAAATAATCTATATGATGATGATGATGAGCGATGATAATATGGTGTTAATAAGTCCCACCTGCACACACCACTGTGGCCACTGCAAGCAGGATGTGGTAGCTTCAATACTCGCCAGCAGCCCAATCAATATCATTGCAGAGGCTGTGCTCTGCTTGCACTGCTGGCCAAGTTGAGGATGAGTTTCATATGGTTTTTGAGTGTGATGCGTATGATGTAGTTCGAGAGCACTTCTGGCATCTTTTTGAAGAGTTTGGAGAGTGGGAAAGCCCTAGGGATACGGTGCGTCCTGATGGGCGCTGTTTGGCTGATTTTATGCAGCAACGTCAAAGTAGCGTAGCTGCTTTCATACACTATTGCTTCCTTGCACGCCGTGATCCTGAGCAAGCTCAGATAATGCTTTCTGGTGTTGATAGCAGCGCCTCTGTTGAAGAGTCTGAACTTTCGGAGTTGGTTGAAGTTTCTAGCTGATTGGTGTTTTTCCTGACCTTGTGGACCCCATGAGCCTTGTTTGGCTCCTTCGTGGGTGGGCCTGTGGCCCTACTTTGGTAAATGGTAAACGGTAAACGCATCACTGCACTGCACTGACTGGGCACTGCACTGCACTGCGCATCACTGCACTGAGTGGGAAATGCACCATACGAGCAAAATGCTGTTATACACCAATACATGAGTACAAACCTATACGCTAGCTCAACACAAACAACTTGCCAAATGATTCATGTGATTCTGTAGCAAAACCTCTCATCAAATATGCTTCTGAGGCATGCAAACATACCTCAAGCATGCTCGCTGGTCCCACATATGGATGATATGGATGATCTCTCGATATCTCTCGATATGGATGATCTCTGGTGCAACTAGCATCGCATCCATTGTGTTGTGCCATTGGATTGCGCTCATGTTGGCTTTAGCCAGTTTACTCCCGCTTTTATGGTGTTTCAAAGCACACTTTTAGGTGTGCCAGCTTATGCCTTGTACAATCCTGATCGAGAGTCTAGGACTATTTTGGCTTCAAAGTTGCTTCAATCTCCCTTTTTGGCGCAAGATTGCGTTCACTTTGTGTGGTGCATGCCATCTGAGATGGCGAACGGCCTACGTGTAACTTCCACTCTCTAAAAAAATATGCTCAGAAGCTATATGCTCAAAAGCATATGCTCAGAAGCGGCTTCTGCACTCCAGCGGCGTATCTGTACACGCACGTGCAGGATTGCACACGCTCTGCACCAAACTATGATGGAAATACGTAAACCCTGCTCCTCCGCTATTTTGGTCCGGGTGCTGGGCACCTCTGGAATAAGGGCGCTTGGCGTGTCTGACTGGTGGCGGCGGTGCCGTGGGCCTCCGACACTCAGGTTCGCTTGATTGTAGTGTATGGCCAGCCAGTAGGTTTTGCCCCCCTTGTAACCAACAAAAAAACCCTGCTCAGGTGCTACCAAAGCTAACGCGCGCTACTACAGCAGCTGACCTCCTTCTCAACAACAGCTCACTGCCACCAGAACAGACTCTTCATGCCACAAGCGATTGATAGATGCGAAGCAGCAGCACTGTTGACACTGTGACGTAACATTACGCACAGAGCTACTGAGCAGCCACAGGCAACGGCCACTCATACTGCTCACAAGTGCTGGCAATAATAAGTGAATGAATGAACGAATGAATGTGAGCTGCGCGTGGTGTTTTCACACTTGACACCTGCGTAAGGTACGGGGGGATTGTGTGTGAAGACAAGGAAGCCTCATGCGCTTCACACCTCCTACCATACAAGTGTTGACATGCAACTGCTATGCAAGGTCAAAGAACAAAATGTACCCCGGATAGTGTTTTCAATCCTAGCTATGTCTGAGCGCGTCGTTCTCTGGTCCTCCCCAGGCATAGTGGAAACTGTGTAGCACTCCAGCAAGAACAAAAAGACATGCAGTGACACTCTACCCCTGCATGCAAGGCTGCGCACGCATGCACGGCACACATGATAAGGAACGCGCCACATACCATCTGCACTCTGCCACTGTGACTACGTACTACGTATAGTATACAGCTATGGGTGCCGGCAACCATGGGTGACTACCACCGTGGGTGCCACCCATGGTCTGCTACTAGCTACAAGTACAAAGCCCCTGCTAGTATGGCAGTAATAACACAGCAGCATGCAGCTGCCTGCCGCCCTACACCAGCTTCAATTCCAACTTCATCATTTGTTCAAACCACTGCTGCTTCACTGCAGGACGATAGCAGCTGCTGCATTGCTGCATGGCAAGCGCTGCTGCTGGCATTAGCTGCTGCTGCTGCTGCTGCTGGCTGCCTCATAGCAGTACAGAGCTCGCAGCAACAACTGCTGGCCACTGCTGCAGCAATGCTGCTGTCATCGTGCTGTCCAGTGACTGGAACCTGCCCTTCTTGCTGCTTGCGAATTGCAGGAGGGCCAACAACATACCTGCAGCTGCACATCATCATCATCATCATGTTACCCATTAAGCCATAGCATCAACGCCATCGGCCCCGCGCCCCTCAGGAGCGGAAGAAAGAGGCAGCTGCACATGTGCTTCTGATGGCGAGTACTTGTTGATTCTGTCCGTGTTCATAGGATTGAAGCCTGATGAAGGGTGAAGAGCCCGAAACGCGTCGCTTTCCATGTAATACGACAAAACAGAGTCAACAATAGTCTGAACTTGTCTCAACAGTAGCTGTAGCCAGTCGCATTACGCTATTGCTTTTCAAATTGCTTTTCAAACTGCAGCTGCACAGCATATCTGGCCTCACAAGTGCAACTGCTGACGGAGCTGCTGGTTGCTGTGCTGCTGCTGCTGCTGCTCCAGCAGCAGCTTTCCGAGCAGTGGCAAAATAACAGGGTACGGCGCCATCATGACTGCTGCTTCCGCCAGTTGCACATACGTCATTGAGCCTATCACTGCAGCACAGGCAGCCGTCCGCAGTACAAAGTCCTTCTAGAGTACCTCAGCCAGCCGCTTTAGCAATGCCTCCCGTTTCGCCATACGCTGCTTGTACTCGTCAACATCGCTGCCGCCGCTGCTGCTGCTGCTGCCGCCACCAGGTTCCTCCTGCTGCTGTGCAAGCTCTTGCTGCAGCTGCTGCCTTTGCTGCGTGTTTTGGTGCATATATTTCGCGAAGCACGCGAATGTGCCCACAATGCTGCTGACCTGTTGCGGCTTCAGCTTCAGCTGCTGCAGCAGCCATATGTGGTTTACTACGCTGGGCTCTGCATACTCGCCAGTGTTGTAGTTGGTGCTTGAAAAGCGATGCATGACATTCGGGCGTTGCAGCAGCAACAGTGACACCATCATGTGGAAGTACCTGTATTGATTTGTATTGATTTGAAAGCAGCAGCATGGTAGAGCATTCGCAGGTGGACAGGCAGGAGCATGCATGCATGCAGGTGTGCATTCAATAGCCGTGTTAAGATTTCTAAACGCAGCAGCACTCTGGCAGAAAAGCACGCAGAGACACTCGACTCTGCAGGCATGGCTGCACATGCGCGCAACGCTGTTGTGACCCACTGTACTGCACCGAGTGATATCTAGGAGCATTGCTGAGTATCTTGTCCAAGCTTGGGATGTGCGTAATATTTGCAAACACAATGGAGCAGTGCTCCCTCTTTCTTCCGCTCCTGAGGGGCGCGGGGCCGATGGCGTTGATGCTATGGCTTAATGGGTAACATGATGATGATGATGATGTACTGCACCGCTGATTGTAATGTCGAACACGTAGGAAGCACCAGAATTCAGAGTAGGCGCTTCAGGCGAACCAACACACGTGTATCTATCCCAGTACTTGAAACAGCGGATGCAAGCCTGTACAGCAGGTCAAACTCATTCGGGAGACCCACCCCTACTCAGCACCTGGAGGCACTGCCTCTGGAAGCTCACAACATGCTGTTGTGAAGTCACCCCTGCATAATCCATGCTGTTGTGAAGTCACCCCTGCATAATCCATGCTGTTGTGAAGTCACCCCTGCATAATCCATGTGACGCCGTACCAGAATCTGCCGGTCACACCTCTGTCAAGTTGCACGACCTGTGCAATCCATCACCACCAACGAAACGAATCCTGCTGTACTGCTGTACCCCCATGGTAGGAGGTGTGGAGGTGCTTGAGGACTCCCCATTGTCACACAGGCCTACCTTAACACACGCGGTTGTTATGTGTGAACACACCACGCGCAGCTCAATATTTTCGTGCATTCAGCAAGTCCCTCAACCATCTGTGAGCCGCTTTATCTTCTGCAGCGGTTCCTCCTGACCAGGCAGCCGGCAGTCAGCAGGCTGGCGCATCAGGTGCAGCTGCACGGACAGCTGGCACACCATAGAAGCTGCACGGACAGCTGGCACACCATAGAAGCGTTAGCGCGTAGACAACTCCTCAGCAGTCAAAGTATCAGCACCTGCAGCAGCAGCAGCAGCAGCAGCAGCAGAATCACTCCGATCAGGCACAACACATAAGTTGTAGCTAGCCTCTTGCAATGTGTCAGGCTCAAAGAGAGCCGTGTGCAGCAGCAGCCGCTGGCTCGGCTAGGCAGCACGGCAGTGCCATCAGCGTACTGAAGATGCAGCTAGCCTCTGCCAATAAGCCAGGCTCACAGCACTGAAAGAGAGCCATGTGCAGCAGCAGCCTCTGGCTCACCTGGGCAGTGCGGCAATGCCATCAACGTACTGCAGATGCAGCTAGCCTCTGCCAATGTGCCAGGCTCACAGCATTAACTAGCCTCCTGCAATGTGTCAGGCTTAAAAAGATCCGTGTGCTGCAGCAGCCTCTGGCTCACCTGGGTAGCGCGGCATGACATCATCAGGAGGTGACATGTACATGTCACCAAACTGCTGCGCAGCGGCATCTGACTCCGTTGTAGGTTCTGCTGTAGCATCGGCTGCTGCTGCTGCTGCGTCACTCCCTGCTGTTGCCAAAGAGGGATGCACATCATTGCCGCTGAAGCAGCCGCTGCTGTCGGGGATGCTGCAGCCGTTTAGTGGCGCGGCGCTTGCACTTGGCCTGTTGTACGGGATGCTCTGCGCGGGTGCAAACAGCCGCCACGTTGCAGGACAATTAGGTATTATACCATCCCTGGTGCTTGGGACGTGTGACTTGCAACAGCATCAGCATCAACACCATCACATGTTACCATACAAGCCATAGCAGCAGTGCACCACTGTCACTTGTGACGGCATATTGCGAAGTGTGCTGGCAGGTTGCTCAGCGACTACCCACAGGCGTAAGAGTCCGGCACACTCGTCTTCATCAAGCACAACAGGTTGATGCTATGGCTTGATTTGGTAATTTGATTATGATGAAGCACAACAGGTTGCAGCGCATGCTAGCTACTTCCTCAGGGCAGCAGTAGCAGCCGGAAAGCCGCTGCCGCCTATAGCTACGTTGATGCATCAAGAAGCTGCTCAAACCTACCTGCAGCTGCTGCAGCAGCGCAAGCTCCTCTGCATCGTACCCAGCAGTACCTGCCGCAACCGCTGCTGCTGCTGCTGCTGCTCCTCTGCCTTGCGCAGTGTTGGTCTGCCGCAGCAGCTGCAGCCCTTCGCAGCACTCCGGCAGCAGCTGATGCTCTGTCTGCAGCCGAGACTGCTCGCTTTTGAGTTTCTCAGCCAGCAGCAGCTTGGTGGCGAGCTGCGGGAAAGGTCACAGTGTTACATAACACTGTTATAACAACTGGCACTACAGCAGGCTTACTCTGTGCGGTGCGCAGACAGCCGCAGCTCTGACAGCAAGCTGCAGGAGAAAAAAGCGTCACACAGCGTGTTTGCAGCTGTTGTGACATCTGACAAGTTGTCATGGCGCTCTGCAAGGAGCAGCGCTGTGAAAGGATGCGGCAGAATGCGGTTGCAGTATGCAACAGCAGCAACATGTCCAACGCCTTAGGGCGGTCTGGAATGTGTCCTGATAGTGTTGCTCGTCAGTGATGTGGCATGACATGCTGCTTTCAAAGGTTTGGCACAACACGACCACCCTCTGCATGCTGTATGTGTTGTACAGTCACCAGCTGTACACATCAGCACAGGACTCAGGCCGCGCTGCAATTGCAGACGCACTCTGTATGCTGCATTACAATGGTTCTCTAAGAGAGAAAAGAGATTGTGCATATTGTATTGTAAGTTTTTCCCAACGCAAGGCCATCCACGAGGTTTCTATCCCATGATGTGAGGCACTGACCTCAGTTTCCAGGTCGCTAATGGCTTTGCAGTTTCTCCTGTACGCTGACAAGCGCTTGCCCTTGCTGCTGCTGCTGCTTATGGACACCGATCGTTGTTTTAAATGTGCAGGGCGAGAGCTAGACCTCTGCGGCATGTGTTGTTGCCGCTGCTGGTGCTGCTGTGCAGCAGCAGATGATGATGATGATGATGCTCCAACAAAGCCGCTGCTCTGCCGTCACTCGGCGTCTGCCACGTTGCGTTATTGAGGTTCAAAGAAGTGCTCATCATGAACCAAGTAGTGCCGAGCGACAGGCTTGAGGGGTTTCATTCACGCGCAGAACGCTCTTGGTGTGCCTAGGCGAACCAAGAGAACGTACACAAGACCGTACCACAAAATACTAATAGCCACTGTACTGGCTTCAGAACCGTGCTGATGCACAAGGCGTTTCAGTGTTGAGTGCAGGGTCACTCCTCGGGTCACCACAAACCTATACCCTGTCGGGCTTCTTTGTCTTGGGGAGGGTTGGGGTTATGGAACCAGGGTAAGAAGAGGGTGGGGGAAGGATGGGGGAAGGTTGGATGGGGGACGCGCAGGTTCGCCAAGACCCCACCCCTCTTCGCATTAGACTTTGATCCAACAGGACCCCCCCACCTCCGTGGGTAAGGCTCTGCTCCCAACCGCTCACTGGGCATTTCATCCGAGCGACCTCTCGCCCAAGCAACTTCAGGCTGAAAATCCAGGAACGGTACCCCCCTCCCAACACTAGGCCTAGCGTTCCGCACTTTGGGTATGGGTTTGTGGTGCCTCCCCTCCGCCTGGTGATGAAGGTGGGTGACTGACCAAGTCATGTAAAAGTATTAGCAGCACCCAAGCAGCAAGGCATGCAGTGACACCCTTCCCCTGCGTGCAAGGCTGCTCACTCACACAAGGCTGCGCACGCAAGCAAGGCTGACCCGACCCACTGTAATGCGCTGCTGAATGTCAAAGCAAATAGAGCATAGCTGTCCAGATCTTCCGGGGCACCAACCCTTCTGCGTCCAGGGAGCATCACGTAGAGGGCTGTGCACGCACGCACGTCGAAATCTTGAATAATTACCTGAAGCAGAAGTAGACAAGGCAGCGGCGGGGGGTTCGTGACTGGCTGGTGCCCTCAGAGAACCTGATCCTGCCGCCCCTCTTCAAGTCCTGAGCGTTGTCTTGGCATCTTAAAACCCAGCGTCGGTACACCATCCTGTGGCAAATGTACACGGTATCTTGCTATGGCTTAATGGGTAACATGATGATGATGATGACGGTATCTTGACATTTACAAACAAAAACAAGCATGTGGCCACACAACGCGGGGCCGATGGCGTTGATGCTATGGCTTAATGGGTAACATGATCATCATCATCATGTTACCCATTAAGCCATAGCATCAACGCCATCGGCCCCGCGCCCCTCAGGAGCAGAAGAAAGAGGGAGCACTGCTCCATTGTGTTTGCAAATATTACGCACATCCCAAGCTTGGACAAGATACTCAGCAATGCTCCTAGATATCACTCGGCACACCCCCCTACTACCCCAAATATCATCAGAAAAAAAACGCAACAACTTGGTGGATGCATCATTCAACGACAACACATTGCGCAATTTTTCAGCGCCGCCAGCAACATCACGCAAAACAGACCGAATTTCATCAAGCATAGTATCCCTCTGAGCAGAAGTGGCAGGACAATCAAACATCAGATGTGACAAAGACTCAACACCCTGACCACAAGCAGGACATGCTGTGTTAGAATCAGCTCTGCTGCCACCATAACGACTGGTACGCTCATGCACACAAAGACAGCCCATTCGAACACGCATCAGCAACTCAATACCACGCGTTGGCGCACCAGAACACAAAAAGGGCCTAGCCCTTTTAAAACGCATGGCATCAGCATGTGTAGGGTGCACATGCGTGATGTAACGGCTCAAAGGAGAGTGCTGCAGTGATTCACAAACAATTCTGTCTGCATGCAGCTTCCTGACCTGACGGTTGATGTGATTCTTGCACGCATTAGCTCGATCAGCCGCCGCCTCAACATCCACCCCATACTTGCAAAGCAAACTCTGCACATACTTATGCCAAGGTGTCACCGCAACAGCACCACTAGGGCGCTTCCACTCAGCTGAAAACACCTGATGTGGCGACCGACAGTTCTGCATACGCTGAACCCTAAAGTAATACTCCATCGCCCTCTGATGAAGCCACATGTGCAATGGCTTCACACCCCATTCAGCCAGAACAAGTGAAGTGCAAGGGCGCTCCTTGCCACAACGCATTGAGCACTTGGTGATGTCAGTCTGCACTTTGTCAATCTGTTGCAGTTGCCTTGCAGTTGACGGAAACCAGACCTCGCTGCCATATTCAACAATCGGGCGAACGCATGTAAGCAGAATGATACGCTTTACTTCCACGCTGATGAGCCGTGTAAGGTTGAAGGAACCGGAAGTTTCTGGAAGGCTCTAGAAGGTTCTGGATGTTTCCAGAAGGTTCCAGATGTTCCCGAAGTTCTAGAAGTCTCCGGAAGGATGTAGATGTTTCCGGAAGTAGTATGTTCTAGGATTGTCTAGAAGCTTCCTTGGTCCAGAATGTTCCAATTGTAGGCAGTTGAGGAGTGTAGGTTTCGCTGGCAATCAGAAAATCTCCTCAATCGCTAGAGTATCTCAAGTTCTTCCATTCGTCTATTGTGTGAAGCCTTCCCTTGGTAACTAACTGAGCCTTCTATACAACTACGGCCTACGTAGAATCGCTATAGAAGACCTTAGTTGCCAAAGGATCCGCCGACAAGGCGTGACAAGTGGTAGCTGAGATTGTCTACGAACACCGAGGAGTCCTGGAGATTCTACAAGCTTCCGGCATATGCCAGGCAAGTATAATCCGGAGAAGCCTGTACCAAGGTGAAGTTTCTGGAGCCTCCCTCGCACCCAAGCGTCGCCAAGTTCCGGACAACCTTTGAACTCAACAGCGTGGAGTTCGTCACTTCTACTCCTATCCGGAACCTTCCTGCCAAGACCGACTATCATTGCCTTAAGCCTTTCACTAACATCAAGAAGCATCCAGCCAAGAAAATTCCTAAGTCTTCAACCTACTCTCCGCGCATCTGGAAGATTCTCAACATCCTCACCAAACCTCAGCCACGCCCGTGAAGCCCCAGTGCTTCAAGAAGGAGGTGCGCAAGCTAATCCCTTTTAAAAGACGTTTGTGCGCGCATTCGGGCAGCCCAGGCGGCAGAGCTCCGCGCACACCAGGAGAAGCTCCGGAATCTTCTTCACACGGCAATAGAGGAGCACATCACTAAGGAGGCCAAGGCCAAGGGCGTCTCTGATTGTGAGTCCGCTTGCTAAGCAGCCATGGAGGGATCTGGAGTGTCGCCGGAGATGTTGGCCTTACAGCAGCAGGTGGCTCAGCTTCAGCACGCGCTTCAGCAGATGCTGCAGCAGCAGACCAGTGCTGTGCCTACAAGCAAGCTGAAGCTCCCCAAGCCACCAGAGACCAATGGCAGGCAGCCTACCCCTGTCAATTGGTGCCACAAGATGGAGACGTACCTTGCGGCCGAGGCGCCAACCTCAGCAGCTCTTCCATTGTGACGGTGGCAGCGGCCTACCTCAAGGACTCAGCCCTCAACTGGTACCGCCAGCATGAGCAGGCTGTGGCGGTGGGCAAGGCTCAGCCCTACGCTTCTTGGGATGAGTTCAAGAAGGCCTTTATCGCCCGTTTCACCCCTGTTGACCCAGAGGTGGACGCGCGGGAGAGGCTTGACCGGCTCACCCAAACGCGTAGCGTGTTCGCCTATGCCCAGGAGTTCAACACCTACATGCTGGAGCTGCCGCACATGGACGAGAACGACCGCATTCATCGCTTCATCCGCGGTCTGAAGCCGGAGGTGCGCATTCACGTCAAGCTGCAGCAGCCAACCACACTGCATGACGCCGTGGAGCTTGCCATTAAGGCAGACTCGATGGTGTGGGAGCGTGGTCGAAACGGCAACAGTCGCTTCGTCAACATGAGCAGCAACAACCGTGGAGCGGTTGCAAGGGGCGGACCGGCACCCATGGAGCTCGGAGCAATGGAGCCGCAG
This sequence comes from Tetradesmus lagerheimii, assembly GCA_902809745.2. Taxonomy (NCBI): domain Eukaryota; kingdom Viridiplantae; phylum Chlorophyta; class Chlorophyceae; order Sphaeropleales; family Scenedesmaceae; genus Tetradesmus; species Tetradesmus lagerheimii. The sequence goes on along the minus strand of CADDIJ020001191.1, from coordinate 29,333 downwards.
AAACCCAGGAACCAGCCGCTCAAGTGCTTCTACTGTGGCAAGCCAGGGCACAAGCGGCGGGATTGCAAGAAGCTGCAAGCGTACAAGCAGCGTGATGGGGACACCTCTGCACGGTCAAACTGAAGGGCGCGTGCAGTAGTGTGGGTCGTACTGTGCGCATTGAGCAGGCTCAGCCCCGTGCGCCTGTGAGAGACTCACGCCAGGTAGAAGGCTCACAAAGGCCTAGTGAGCCTGGAGCATCCAGTGCAGCCCAGGGAAAAGCGGGTACCCGTCGTTGTGGACGACTGCGGGACTGTACCTACTGGCTGTTCAACCGCCTGGAGAAGGTCAAGTATGCCGATGCTTACGGGCCATTCTCAGTGGACGCCTGCGCACGTGAGGAGACTGCCAGGCTGACAAGTTCTACAAGGGCTTCACTGACTTCCGCAAGGCTAATGTCAGCGGCGAGTCAGTATGGCTGAATGTGCCTTTCCGGCATGCTGGCCAATATCTGAGGCACTACCTGGATTGTAAGAAGACCGCACCGGAGACGACATGCGGCGTGTTTATCCTGCCCAAGTGGGACAGGAAGCCGTGGTGGAAGCTGACGCAGGGGATGAGGGTAATTCACGAGTACCCTGCGGGAACGGAGGGCTTGTTCTCTATCCCATCCGGGGACAGGTGGGTGGAGCAAGCTTCTCAATGGCCGGTGATCATCCTGTGGGATCCGCCCGTGAACACAGGAGTGAAGCCAAGGCCATGGGAGGAGGAGTTGCCAGCGAAGCAGGAGCAGGAGACACTCACTGCACCCGAGGCCGAAGACTCGTGCACCGCCATGGAGCTAGGTGGTCTTGAGCCTGCTAGCCATGAGCTCATTCGTCTGAAGGCCAAGTGCCGCGGCGAGGTGCTTGATGTGCTAGTAGACTCAGGTGCGAGTGAGGACTACATCGATCCGAGGGTGGTGATGAAGTTCCGATTGCCTACTCTCAAGCTCCATCGACGTCAAGTGAGGCTCGCCAACGGTTCACTGCAAGATGCGGGGACGGTCGTGCCTGACCTACGTTTCCGTATTGGACAATTCAAGGACCGGAGGCCTTTTACCGTCACTCAGCTGGCACCATACGACATCATCCTTGGCAAGCCTTGGTTGACTGCTCACAACCCTGCCATCGACTGGGTGTCTAACACCATCACCATTGAAAAGAGGGACGTCACATACACCTTGCAGCAACCCTCTAACATCGAGAGGACAACTCCCGGTGTCAGTTTGTTGTCTGCACTTCAACTCAAGCGGGAGTTACGCAAGGGCGCAATTGCTTACCTTGCCATCCTCAAGGAGGTTGAGGAGGACCCAACTATCCGTGCGATAGATGACCTCTCCCTTCCTTCGGGGGATCCCGAGTGGGTTGAACGGATGAAAGGGGTACTTCACAAGTACTCAGCCATCTTTGGCAAACTGCCAAAAGGTGTACCTCCATCCCGAGGTGTGGAACATGAGATTGAGCTGGAGCCTGGTGCCAAGCCCCCTTACCTACGTATTTATCACATGAGCCCTTTGGAGCTGGCAGAGGTCAAGCAACAACTAACGGACCTGATTGACATGGGGTTCATCCAACCTTCCAAGTCGCCGTATGGAGCACCCATTCTTTTTGTTCCTAAGAAGAGTGGTAAGCTTCGTATGTGCATTGACTATCGGGCGCTGAACAAGATAACGGTGAAAAACCGCTATCCTTTGCCTCGCATTGACGAGCTGATGGATCAGCTTCATGGGGCGACGATATTCAGCAAGCTTGATCTTCAGAGTGGCTATTGGCAGATCCGCATTGCTGAGCAAGATGTGCCAAAAACCGCGTTCCGGACGCGTTATGGTCACTTTGAGTGGAAGGTTATGCCTTTTGGGTTGACCAACGCACCCGCAACTTTTCAGCATTTGATGAATAAGATTTTGCAGCCATATCTTGATAAGTTCGTGGTGGTGTACTTGGATGACATCTTGATCTTTTCCAAGACACCTGAGGAGCATTTGGAGCACGTGGCTAAGGTACTCGCGGTTTTGAGGGAGAATCAGCTTTATGTGGGGCTTGACAAATGTGCATTTGGGCTCAGCGAAATCGATTTCTTGGGACATGTCGTCAGTGCCGACGGCATTAAGCCAGATCCCAAGAAGGTGGCAGCGGTTACGGAGTGGCCGACACCTGGCACTGTGCGTGAAGTGCGAGGTTTTCTCGGTTTGACTGGTTACTACCGGCGCTTCATTCAGCACTATGCTCAAAAGGCGTACCCGTTGACGGAGCTCACCAAGGAGAGCATCAAGTGGCACTGGCGGGATGATGTAGAAGGTCGGGCCTTCGACGAGCTCAAGAAGGCATTGGTGTCCGCACCTGTACTGGTGACGCCTGATCCGAGCTTGCCTTATGAGGTCTACACCGACGCCTCCAAGTTTGCGCTTGGAGCGGTACTACTTCAAAATCAGGGCAAGGGCTTGCAACCCGTGGCTTATCTGTCACGGAAGCTCTCGCCAACAGAGCGCAACTACCCCACTGGAGATCGGGAGATGCTTGCAATCTACTACGCTCTACAGCAGTGGCGTTGCTATCTGGAAGGAGTTCCCTTCAAGGTCAACTCTGATCACCTGAATCATACTTGGTTCAACAAGAAGCATGATCTTTCTCGACGACAGGCCAAGTGGAGTCAGTGGATCGAGTCGTACTACAGTGGTACGGAGATTGCTTACAAGGAGGGAGCTAAGAATTTGTCAGATCCTCTGTCACGGCGCCCGGATCTCGCCTCAATTGAGCTTGCTACGGCATCTGTGCCTAGCAACTTGAAAGAGGAGATTCAGGCTGGATATGAGAAGGATCACTACTATGATGACGTGATGCCAGGTCTGTGGATGCATGATGGGTTGTGGTACTTCCAGGATCGCGTGGCTATCCCAGCAATTCCCGAGCTCAGGAAGCGCATTATTGCCGAGTGCCATGACTGTCCAAGTGCAGGACATCTTGGCCACACCAAGACCCTGCAACGTGTGGCCAGGAGATTTTGGTGGCCGCACATGAGCCGTTCTGTCTATTCTTATGTTGTGGCATGTCCTTCATGTCAGCGCAATAAGCCTGTGATGCAGCGACCTCTTGGTCTTCTGCAGCCTTTACCTGTGCCTACGGCAAAATGGGAGCAGATTACCATGGATTTGATCACAGATCTGCCTGTTACCAAGGAGGGGCATGATGCGGTGGTGACCTTTGTGGATCGCCTGACAAAGATGGTCCACTTTGCACCCACCACTAAGACTGCAGGAGCGGAGGCGATCGCCAACGTATTTGTGCGTACATGGTATAAGCACCATGGTTTGCCTCGTGTCATTATCTCTGACAGGGATCGGCGGTTTCTGAGCCACTTTTGGCAGGCATTGTTCAAAGCTCTTGGCACTGAGCTGCGGTTTTCTACAGCTTTTCACCCGCAGACTGATGGCCAGAGTGAGCGTGCGAACCGCACCTTGGAAGAGGTGTTACGCCACTTTGTTTCACCTCGCCAGGATGATTGGGACGATTACCTAGATTTGGCGGAGTTTGCTATCAATGATTCAGTCAGTCCTTCTACGGGCTACACGCCTTTCTATTTGGCGTATGGTCAGAATGTGTCCTCACCTATTGATTTGGCAGATGTGATCGTGCCAGCAGCGCAGATGCGTGCTCAGGAAATGACGGACGCAATTGAGCATGCCAAGGCCAAGCTTCGGGAGTCCCATGAGCGCCAAGCGCGCGCAGCCAACAAGGAGCGACAACACTACCTGTTCCAAGTCGGAGACAAGGTGAAGCTGTCCACAATCAACCTCAATTTACCATCCACGATGAGCAAGAAGCTCGCAGCTCGCTTCATTGGCCCCTTCACGGTGGAGAAGGTCATCAATCCGGTGGCCTACAAGCTGAAGCTTCCTGCTTCTCTCAAGATTCACCCTGTATTCCACATCAGCTTACTCCGGCCATGGAAGGAAGATGCGCAGTTCCCTGACCACAAAGGACACTCTGCACCCGTGCTCGTGTACCCTGATGACGACCAGTGGCTGGTAGACAAGCTCCTTGACAAGCGGCGTGAGCGAGTCGGCCGGCGCTGGATTATCAAGTACTTGGTCCGTTGGCTCAATTGTGGCCCAGAGGATGATTCATGGGAGCCAGCAAGCAACATTGAGCAGAGCTTGATAGATGAGTATGAAGCCTCTCATCATGCGACCCCAGAGCAGGAGGTGGCTACCCGCAGCACACGCAGGCAGGTGCGTCGACGTGGCTGATGGGTAAGCAACGAGGACGTTGCTCCTTGGGGAGGGGGCATGATGTAAGGTTGAAGGAACCGGAAGTTTCTGGAAGGCTCTAGAAGGTTCTGGATGTTTTCAGAAGGTTCCAGATGTTCCCGAAGTTCTAGAAGTCTCCGGAAGGATGTAGATGTTTCCGGAAGTAGTATGTTCTAGGATTGTCTAGAAGCTTCCTTGGTCCAGAATGTTCCAATTGTAGGCAGTTGAGGAGGCGTTGTAGGTTTTCGCCAAGGCTATAAATAGAGGGGGCCTCTCCTCACTCAACAAGAAGTATTCACTTAAGAAGTCTTTCCATCAGACCTTTCAAGTCCTCGTAGCCTCGTCTATTGTGTGAAGCCTTCCCTTGGTAACTAACTGAGCCTTCTATACAACTACGGCCTACGTCGAATCGCTATAGAAGACCTTAGTTGCCAAAGGATCCGCCGACAAGGCGTGACACATGATGGGTTGTGGTACTTCCAGGATCGCGTGGCTATCCCAGCAATTTCCGAGCTCAGGAAGCGCATTATTGCCGAGTGCCATGACTGTCCAAGTGCAGGACATCTTGGCCACACCAAGACCCTGCAACGTGTGGCCAGGAGATTTTGGTGGCCGCACATGAGCCGTTCTGTCTATTCTTATGTTGTGGCATGTCCTTCATGTCAGCGCAATAAGCCTGTGATGCAGCGACCTCTTGGTCTTCTGCAGCCTTTACCTGTGCCTACGGCAAAATGGGAGCAGATCACCATGGATTTGATCACAGATCTGCCTGTTACCAAGGAGGGGCATGATGCGGTGGTGACCTTTGTGGATCGCCTGACAAAGATGGTCCACTTTGCACCCACAACTAAGACTGCAGGAGCGGAGGCGATCGCCAACGTATTTGTGCGTACATGGTATAAGCACCATGGTTTGCCTCGTGTCATTATCTCTGACAGGGATCGGCGGTTTCTGAGCCACTTATGGCAGGCATTGTTAAAAGCTCTTGGCACTGAGCTGCGGTTTTCTACAGCTTTTCACCCGCAGACTGATGGCCAGAGTGAGCGTGCGAACCGCACCTTGGAAGAGGTGTTACGCCACTTTGTTTCACCTCGCCAGGATGATTGGGACGATTACCTAGATTTGGCGGAGTTTGCCATCAATGATTCAGTCAGTCCTTCTACGGGCTACACGCCTTTCTATTTGGCGTATGGTCAGAATGTGTCCTCACCTATTGATTTGGCAGATGTGATCGTGCCAGCAGCGCAGATGCGTGCTCAGGAAATGACGGACGCAATTGAGCAAGCCAAGGCCAAGCTTCGGGAGTCCCATGAGCGCCAAGCGCGCGCAGCCAACAAGGAGCGACAACACTACCTGTTCCAAGTCGGAGACAAGGTGAAGCTGACCACAATCAACCTCAATTTACCATCCACGATGAGCAAGAAGCTCGCAGCTCGCTTCATTGGCCCCTTCACGGTGGAGAAGGTCAACAATCCGGTGGCCTACAAGCTGAAGCTTCCTGCTTCTCTCAAGATTCACCCTGTATTCCACATCAGCTTACTCCGGCCATGGAAGGAAGATGCGCAGTTCCCTGACCACAAAGGACACTCTGCACCCGTGCTCGTCTACCCTGATGACGCCCAGTGGCTGGTAGACAAGCTCCTTGACAAGCGGCGTGAGCGAGACGGCCGGCGCTGGATTATCAAGTACTTGGTCCGTTGGCTCAATTGTGGCCCAGAGGATGATTCATGGGAGCCAGCAAGCAACATTGAGCAGAGCTTAATAGATGAGTATGAAGCCTCTCATCATGCAACCCCAGAGCAGGAGGTGGCTACCCGCAACACACGCAGGCAAGTGCGTCGACGTGGCTGATGGGTAAGCAACGAGGACGTTGCTCCTTGGGGAGGGGGCATGATGTAAGGTTGAAGGAACCGGAAGTTTCTGGATGTTTCCAGAAGGTTCCTGATGTTCCCGAAGTTCTAGAAGTCTCCGGAAGGATGTAGATGTTTCCGGAAGTAGTATGTTCTAGGATTGTCTAGAAGCTTCCTTGGTCCAGAATGTTCCAATTGTAGGCAGTTGAGGAGGCGTTGTAGGTTTTCGCCAAGGCTATAAATAGAGGGGCCTCTCCTCACTCAACAAGAAGTATTCACTTAAGAAGTCTTTCCATCAGACCTTTCAAGTCCTCGTAGCCTCGTCTATTGTGTGAAGCCTTCCCTTGGTAACTAACTGAGCCTTCTATACAACTACGGCCTACGTCGAATCGCTATAGAAGACCTTAGTTGCCAAAGGATCCGCCGACAAGGCGCGACAGTATCTTTACCGGATAAAAAGTCGATGATGAAAAAGTCGCTTCTTTCGCTGTTTTTTTTTCGAATCTTCTCTGGAAAAAACTCACCTGCGGTGACACTTATCTACCCGGCGAATTACTATCTAGTTACTCCCTGTCACTCCCCAGATAAACTTAACTGATTATTCACTGTTATCCACTGTTTTAACCAATGGTGAATACTCTCCGTGGATAGTGAAAATAAAGGGAGAATGAGATAGAAAGCAACGTTTTTCTCTAGATTCACCGTTTTACCCGTGTTTTCACTGCACGTTTTCACCGGTGAGATAAAGTGAAAACCAGTACTTTCAGTGGGAGAAAAAGCGGTGAACTAGGGGGGTAATGCTCATAGTGATTGTTGACCACCCTGTTGACCATACAATGCACCAGTACAGTAGTACAGATGCACATGTCTGGCGCATTGGGAAGTGTAACAACTCTGATTTGTTTTGGCTTGCTTTTGCGCCGGTCAGTGGGCTGCGGGGCCCCCTCTTCGGGGGCAAATCTCTCCCCACTGGGCCAGCTGTTGTTGGGGGTGTGAGCATGTGTCTAGTTGCTGATAGCCAAACATGGTCAGCTGATTGCAGCAATCTACTTGAGCCGCAAATCACTGCGCGAGGAGACTCTCACGCGCGGGATGCTAGCGGATTATGACAAGTTATACTCTCATAGGAGCTTTCACAGACCGTCCCGCAGCGGCGTAGTAGCGTCACAGATGGACAGCTAGGCCGTTGTTCTAGACGCTGACACGCGACATCTCCGGCAGAGGCAGCAGCAGACTGGACAGAGGCAGCCCGCAGTGAACTCACCGAGAGCAGGCGACACGCTAAGCAAGGTGGGTGATCATGTACGTGCTGCCTTTCGCATATATTTTATGGCTTGTTGGCGCGCTCGGACATGCTCGGCTAGCTGGCTGTCCAGGAGTCAGGGCCTGGCTCCGTCCACGCAGCCCACCGCTGATGGCTGCAAACAACGGCTATTGCTTGCACGAGTGCACACTCGGTCTCCCGACACCGCGCGACAGCTGCACGGCAAGCTGCTGCAGCGATAACGCTCACTTGGAGTGTGCCACTTTGGGCTGTTCTGCATGTCTCGCAGATATCTACAGCACACCATGGCTACATTGAGACAGTAGGACCGCGCAGCAGATCAGCCTGCGCCGCGGCGACAGCACAGCAGTATGGACTTTTACCCAGATGCAGGACCTGCTGTGTCAGCAGCGCAGCTGCAGCTGCAGGCATGGCACATTGCATCCAGCCCTCCAGGCTTTCTCCGCATTGGTCACATGCCGCGCTTGACCAGCATACCAGAACGCCCGGCAGAGGAGCGTCGAGCAGCAGCACTACCACTGCAGCAGCATATGCTGCAGCACGAGCCATTTGCAAAAGTCAACATCAGCAGTGCCGCTCCCGCTGGTGTTTCTGCTGCGTGCACTGATGTGCTGCAGCTCTTGGAGCACCCTAGCGTAGCAGTGGAAAGGCAGCAACTGCAGCAGCTGGCAGGCGAGAGCTGCGGACAGCCTTTTGCACCAGAGGATGCCACCGTCAGCAAGATCAGCCTGCAACACAGCGCCAGCAGCCCGTTCTACAACAGCGGCAGGCTCAGCAGCAGCAGCAGTGGCACCAGCAGTGAAGCAAGCAGTGAAGCTGAAGCTGATGCTGCAGCAGCAGCTGCTGCTGTCGGGCAGGACACCACAGCCCCTACTGACTTGACAGCAGCTGCCAGCACCTGGGCCATGGAGATTCGGCACTTCACAGATTGCTTGCCAATCACACCCGACAGTGTCTGCAGCAGCAGCACGTACCTCAGCCTCACGGGCGCACAGCAGCATGCACAGAAGCAGCAGCCACAGCAGCAGCAGCAACCTCTGCAGCTGCAGCATGGCAGTCGGGACGCAGCTGGAGTACGCACATGCTCCCTGCCCCATAGCAGCAGCAGCATCTCGCTGCCGCAGCGATGCTCCAGCGATGGAGATGCAGCAGCAGCGGCAACAGAAGCAGCACTGCAAGCATCATTCGCAGCCTTGCAGGAACTTGACGACTTGGAGTGGTGCCCTTGGGACCGCGTTGCAACGTGGCTCGACAGCCATGCAGCAGCAGCAGGCGATCAGCAATTACAGCAACCTGAGTCAACAAGTGGTGCAGCTCTTCGCGGCAGCAGCAGCAGTCTTCAGCTGGGCAGCAGCAGCAGCCTTGCTGCAATGAGCGGACAACAGCAGCAGCAGCAGCATGCTGAGGAGGAGCCTGTGTTTGACGCGCCTGCATGGTGGCAGGAGGCAGTGCTAGAGCGGCTAGAGCAGCAGCGGCAGGCATTCCACGGATCGTGGTGGTCCAAGGCTAGGGTGCTGGCATCACTAGCTGCCTCGCACGCTGCATGTGCACTGCAGATCTGAATCAGCTTCAGAGGAATGCAGCAGGGGCCAGGTGCTTGCATGCATGTGGGGTTCCCGCAAATACGGCACCAGCTTTCGAAGCATTCATGTGCTTTTTTGTGGGGACGCTTGCCGCGTGGCGGTTGCAGTTTTGGCAGTTGCATGGGATCACTATGTTCTATGCGTACGTGCCCATCACATGCCGAGAGGGGTTGCTGTGTTACATGCTGAGCGGATAGGGGGGACGGATGATTTAGGACGGATGAATAGGCATGAAGAAGATAACAGAGTGTGGAAGGCCGCCGTGGCGATGATGGTTTGCGGCTGCTGGCCAGTTTGCGGTGCATGTATGATGTGGGGTTTTCAGTTGCTGGCGTGTGCTGCACACACTTTGGGTGTCGCAAGCTTCGGTTTGCAGGTCCTTCACAGGAGGATATATGTGGCACAGTACATGTGCTGTTTGTTTGCTGCGGTTAGCTAGCTAGCTAGCTGTTGTGGTCCTGGCGTTGGGTGTTTCCTGAAGTTTGTGTGGGGTGGCCCAGTACAGCCTTGCCTGAGTCATGCCTGTGTGCCGACATCGCGCCGGGTGTTGATGGCGGTTGTTACATTGCGCCGTGTCGGGGGGAGAGACTGTGGGGTGCAGTGTGAAGCACACACAGAGGGCAAAGGAAGAAGTTTTGTTCGTTCGTGTTGGATGCGTTGTGCATTTGTTGGACGCCTGGCTATGCCCGGCTGTCTTGTTTCAATGCTGCGCATGCGCTTTTGTCTTTTCCATTTTGTTGGTTTGGCAATTTCTGCCAGTCCATCGACTAGCTGCTCCTTGTGAGCTTGGCATGTGCATGTAGAGACTTGACCGTGCTTCGTGATGTATCCGCGGAGGGGGAACCTGCTAGTGCACGCTATAGCTGCTGCTGCCCTGGGTATGATGCGGCAAGCAGCTGCCCGTGTGCTGCTATGACGCAAAGATAGTGCTGATGCTGGACGCGTACTGCTGGATTCCAGGCGCTGCAGCCGGTACAGCAAGTATGATATGATGACAGCCAAGCTATTTTACCGGGCGCATTGGCTGCTGACTGAACACCGGGGTGTCTTGGATGACGATGTCATGTGCTTGCAGTTCGGGCTATCCTTCGCTGGCACGCTGCTGGCTGCGCAGTAAGCTGCTTGCGGTCGGCAGCGGTGTCTGTTGTGGACGCATACATGCATGCAAGGATGTTGCTGTCATTACGCTAGCTCTGATCTGGCCAGTGTGGTGCAGCAGATGGTGGCTGCACTGACAATGCAGTTTGCAGTTCCTGCTGCGCCTGTTTGCGCTCGGCATGTGCAGATCTGTTGCGTTGGCGAGAAATCTGATGAGTGTACGTGGGTTGCTGCGTGTTTCATCTGTTGCGTTGGCGAGAAATCTGATGAGTGTACGTGGGTTGCTGCTGTGTTTCATCAAAGCACAATGCGCACAGGTGTCGATGTGCTTCGGTGGAGTATCTTGCACTGGGGCAGGACAAGGCAGCTGCAGAGGGACGCTCCAGCTTGTCTGAAGCTTGATGTTGTGCAGTTGCAGCAGGACGTGCTGGTGCAGTCTTGTGTTTAGATCATGCATGCTGCGCAGCGTGCTGCTTCACGCATACTTGCCTGCTAGCACACATACATATGCGTTGACTGTATATCATCAGCAGCAGCCACCTTACTATTCGCCTGTGCTGCAGCACTCAGTGGTGCTTTCTGTGGAGCAGCACCCACTGGGGCAGCATGCATTTGTACAACACTCGGTTCGTGCATGGTCAGAACACATCCGACAGTTGGTGTGGCAGTTGAGGTGCAGCTATGTTACATCTCGTGGCTGACATGTGCTTGATGCAGAGCATTCTGTTGCTTGTCATCTGCAGTTATGCGCACATGCAACCGCTTGCTGTTGTGCCTGTTGTGGCCACACAGGGTTCTGTTGGCTTGGTTTTTGTCAGGGCTCGTGTGGTATAGTGGCTGGGGCGGGGCCCTGGTCAGCATCTGAACATGTTCTCCTGTTTATGCGTTTGCTTCCCATCTCCTGTTTATCATCATATAACCTTTGGTCCCTTGCTCGAGCAGAGGGTCCTTGGTGCACGCCATATGTTGCTCAGCAGGGCACTGAGTCTTAGCCTGCTGGACTGCAGGGGTGGTTTCCATTGTTTTGGTTTGATGTTTTGTCGCAGACAAGCTAGCAGCACGGGGTTGTCGTCACGTCAGGCCTGTGGCTGCCCAATCACGGGTGGACCACCCGGGGTTGTCAACTGCTATGTTGTGCATGCACGGCATAGTGTTGCAAAATGGGGCATTATGAAAGGATGTGGGTATTTAACGTTGGTTGATAAGCATGCAAGCAGCCATGTGATAGACACGTTCATGTATTCTGTTGTTCAGAACAAGTGTGTGCAACATTGGCCCAGCAGCTGGTGCTGCAGCAGCTGGTGCTGTGGAATGGGTCTTTGCTTGTGTTGCCGGGAGATCGCCATTGTAATCTTATATAAGCTGCTTTCCCCTCTTGCTCGATGCACGTGGGCTGCTGCGCTGGTGTGATCAGAGCAACACTGGCAGTGTACGTGTGGTTATGTCTGCCAGAAGCTATTGCGAGTCTCCTGGATTGCTTGAGAGCAGGCTGGCAGTCGGCTCGTCAAACCCTTGCTAAACGATAGCAGTTGATCCGTTGCCACGATAACAGGGTCGGTTGGCAATTACGCAGGTCTTCGTTGAGCTGCAGTTGCCACGTAGGACCCTGTGTCATGACATGTGTTTTCCCACGCGCTAAATTGCTGCATACTGAGGCTCTCCCTCAGTCAGATGTGGCATTTCGAGATGATTTGATGTCATGAAAGTAGCCAGCAAGCCACCTGCGAGCCTGTGCGCAGCCCCAAGGGGGGGGTGCAATTTCGCAGCAACAAGTCTATTCGTGGAGCAGGGAGCAGCAAAAACAATACAGATAAGCTTGTTAGTTTCTTTACACAGCTTACTTTCCTGGCAGTGTGGAGGGCTCTCGGTACACTTTCGGCTCCCGTTGCACGCGTCCTAGCGCTCTACATATGGGCTGGGCGATCCGTACTGAAGCTTACAGCATTCAGTCAGACTTTAGTGCTGCGGCTTGTGGGCTGGCTGGGAGCACCTGCCTTTAAGCAGTCTAGGGCGCGATGGATACGCCGGTGGTCCTATGTACCCCTGGACGTGCGAAAATGGCACGTAGTTGTAGGTAAGTAGACTATGAGGTCTATACTTGCAATCTGGCGGCCCTCAAGAACGCATGCAGGCATCAGTGCAGGCTGTCAGCAATCTCTGGACCTGCAGCAGCTGCCACTGCTCACCAAGCATACCCTACCCAACCCTACCTCATCCTGCTGTCCTGCAAACATCCTGGTGTTTTTCTGCAGCCATGGCACTTTCTGCCTCGCTGGTCAACTCACTGGTGCGTCGCTGGCAGGAGTCGTGCGATGAGAAGCTGCGCCAGATGCGCGCCATCCAGGCACGGATGGCAGCAGCAAGCAGCTACAGCGAGTGGCGCGAGTTTGCTCAGCAGCTGGACGCCATGGGGCACTGCAGGGGTGGTGATGTCAGCGGCAAGGTTCGCGAGAACTTGTATGACCGCAAGCTGCTGCAGCAGAAGCTGGCGCACCTGCAGAGCGTGCGCGAGCATGGCAACGGGCGCGAGATGATGTTTGCGCTACGCACAGACCTCATCAGGAATATTGCTAACGTGGCAAAAAGGTGCGAGGGGCAGAAGCAATAGCAGCTGCAGTTGTGCTAGAGCAATGCGGCGAGAGGGCTCAGCAGCAAAAGGCAGCAGCAGGCACAGCAGTACAGCAGCAGCGCTAGCAGTACCGCAGCACTGGCAGCGGTACCGCGCCGCAGCATCTGGGCACAAACAAGTATTATGGTAGGATTGACAACATTACAGGATGCACGTTACTGGCTTCAGTACCATATGCAGTTGCCAAGTAGCTGCCCTTGCTGTTGCGGTGGCGGCTTGGTAGCAGGGAGTGCGCCAGCCTAGCAGCAGCTGCAGTGAAGTGCAGCTCTAGTGGGCCAACTGCAGCTGTGTTTCATGTCAACTGGTGCCTCGCAGCAGCGCATGTGCGGCTGGCAAGGAGTCTGCAGCAGTCATCAGCAGCTGTTGTTTGCAATGCCACTGGCAGCTGTTCGAGATTCGACCGGTCAACAGCTACCAGCAGCAACAGCAGCATTTGCTAGCAGCAACAGGTCAACATTTGTGCAAGCAGTATCTCTTCACTTCCTGCTTGTGCGCCAGCTGGCGCCTCTCTAGTGTGCTGCCGCCGGTCGCTGCTGTTGCCCTTCCGCATCCAGCACTCGCCTCATGCTCTACCAACTCTGTGCTGCATCTCTCTGCTGCCTCTCCGGCCTCACTTTCTGCGCTGCAGCCAGCTGCACGAGCACTACTACGAGCTGCCTGCGCCCATCCGCGAGTACATCCAGGAGGTGAAGGCGCAGCTGGCCATGCTCACGGACTGGCCTGAGGCAGGCATCGAGGTGGAGGAGAAGCTCAGCTTCTTCAAGGAGACGCGCCACGCGTACGGCCGCACCGCGCTGCTGCTCAGCGGCGGCGGCGGCCTGGGCAGCTTCCACCTCGTGAGTTGTGAGGGGTTTGGGGTCTGATGTTGAGGGGATTTGGGTGGTGTGTGATGCTTGTTGTGCTGGGAAGGATTCCTTGCGCTGCCAGTAGTACTCAAGCTCTGCAGTAGTTGGGTGCAGTCAAGGACTGTGTAGCACAGTATTTGGCTAGACACACATCGCCACAGCTCAGCACTCCCTGCTTTGCCGTCACCTGCTTGCAATCCCTCCAGAGACACCTGAGGCATGAGCAAATTGCATCCAGTCTATGCGCCCTCGCGCTGACATACTGCTGCTGCGGCGCGATTGCACGCGTGCAGGGCGTTGTCAAGGCGCTGTTTGAGCACACCATGTTGCCGCGCGTGGTGGCCGGCAGCAGCGTGGGCAGCATCGTAGCAGGCATGATCGCCACACGCACCGACGATGAGCTGCGGGAGACGTTCCGCAAGCTGGACAACATCGAGCTGTCGTTCTTCAACAACAGCCGCGCAACAGAGCTGGTGCACAGCTTCCTGCAGAAGGGCGCGCTGCACGACATGAGCTACCTGCAGGTGCGTTGTTGTCGCCTGCATGTTGCGGCGCGATGTTTGGTTTTGCGCTGTGCATCTGGCGTTTCGCTTGGACATTTGATCTGGAATGCATGCATAGCTTGCTGCTGGTGTCATGCAGCTTGCAGCTTGCCAGCACAGAACATACAAACTGGCTGACAATTTCACATCCTGACGATGGCTGCTCTGCCTGCCTGCCTGCTTTCAAAACATCGTACTTCCGCAACGCCCCTCGCAGCGCAAGCTCAAGGCGCTGATTGGCAACTACACGTTCCTGGAGGCGTATGAGCGCACTGGGCGCATCCTCAACGTCAGCGTGTGCCCCGCCGACACCAACGAGCCAGCACGCCTGCTCAACTACCTCACAGCGCCACAGGTGGGCGGAGAAATCAAATAGCATATTTGCTGTGGCGGATGAGGGTGAAAGGGATTGGTTTTGTGTGTTGGGATGGCAGCAAGCGAGCAAGGTGCGCTCGTTATGCACAGTTGCATGTGAGACACTTCTGAAGGTGCTGCTATTCTGCTGAGCAACGGCAGCTGTCATGGTGTGGTGACGCTGACGTTCTGACTGCCGCTGTTGCTGCGCCGCATCTTCTGCTGCTGTTGCTACCACCTACAGGCGCTGATCTGGTCAGCAGTTGCCGCCAGCAGCGCCTTCCCTGGGCTGTTCCACCCGCAAGACCTGCTGGCGCGCAACGCACGCGGCGAGGAAGTCAGGTGAGGACACAACTCACGCTGCTGACTCAGATTGAGTCAGCCTATGTACCTGTTCTGTTTTTCAGTGGTGGTGAGGCCATGGCAGACGCATGTCGGTGTGTGGGGTGGCTCATTGGTTTGTGTGCTAGGGCGTCAGCTCTTTGGTAGGCTGCTGACTCCATGCGGTTCTGCGTGTGTTTTGTGTGTTCCCTGTGTGTGCGCAGGTTCAACGCGCCATCGCTGTCGGACAACGTGTCGCGCCGCTGGCGTGACGGCTCGCTGGAGCTTGACTTGCCCACGTTCCTGCTGAGCGAGATGTTCAACTGCAACCACTTCATCGTGAGCCAGACCAACCCGCACATCGCGCCGCTGCTCAACCTGAAGAAGAGCCTCAGCAGGCGCTGGGCAAATCTGCTGGAGCTGGAGCTGCGGCACAGGTGCGCCTCAGGTTGATATTTGGGAGGATGCAGGAGGATCCCTTGTGTACCTGCTAATGTTTGGGAGGATCCAGGAGGATCTCTTATGTACCTGGTAGATGTGGGTGGAGCATAAGTGTATGTATATGTTGGCCTGGTAAGGCTGCCGCTCTTGGGAACAGGCCATGTAGCACTGCTAACTGGGAGTGTGCTGCCGCTGCTGTCCTGCCTGCCTGCAGGTGTGCGCAGATGCAGTACATCCTGCCAGATTGGTTCCCCACAAAGTGGCTCACGCTGTTCACGCAGCCCTGGGAGGGGGACATCACAGTGGTGCTGCCCAGCCACCTGTGGAACCTGGGCAAGACCATGGTAAACCCAACCACTGTCGACATCCTCGCGGCCACGAAGTCGGGCGAGCTCGCCATTTGGGAGAAGCTCTCCGCAATCGAGACCAACTGCACCATCGAGGCTACGCTCGACGCCTGCCTCGCGCGGCTGACCAACAAGGTTCGCGAGCGGCCGTTGACCGGCTTGACTTCTCGTATCCCGAGCTGGCTTAGTATGCCAGCAGTGGGGCAGCAGGCAGTTGCGAGCTGGGGCAACCCGCTGGACGCTGGGGCCAGCCCTGGCGGCAGGCTGTGGAACCGCAGCAAGAGCAGCCAGGCGCTGCTGAACGGCAGCACAGGGCACCTCCCATCACTGCTGCAGGCGCAGCAGGGGTCAGCAGGTTCAAGCCCTGCAGCGGTTGGGCCAGGTGGGGCTTGGTACTTTGCTGGCGGCAATGCTGCGCTGTCTGCAAGCACACTGCTAGCGTCTGCTGGTGTGGGCGCTGCTGTGCTCAAGGGTGATGCAGCAGCAGCAGGGTCTGCAGCAGCAGCAGCACCAGCTGGGCTATACGGCGGTGTGCCTGCAACCGTGTCGGATGCCATTGCAGCAATGGCAGACGGCGCGAACATGGGCGGCACACACCGCGGCTACAGCTACACAGCGCCAGCGCTGCACTCAGCGCACATGCAGCAGCACGGCAGCCCAGCAGTAGCAGCAGAACACGCGCAGGCAGCCGCTGCAGCAGTTGCTGCACACACGGGCGGCGCAAGTACGCTGCACGGGTCAGCAGCAGGGTCTTCGTACGGCAGCAGCGGCAGCGGCACAGGGTTTATGGTTGGCAGCCCGGGCAGCTCAGGGTTTATGAGCAGCAGCGTGGGGAGCGGCGGCGGCAGCACAGCAGCGCTGTCAGTGCCGCCGACAATACATGAGGTCATGCCAGATGACCGGCCGCCGCGTGTTACTTCCTGGGGAAGTAACGACATTGCTGACAGCGTGTCGGACTTTCCTGCGAGCTGCTCTGGCGGTGGCTATGGTGCTGCTGGCAGCGGCAGCAGCAGGGCAGGCCGTGCACACCAGGCAGCAGTGGCAGCAGCAGCTGCTGCTGCTGCGGTGGCTGCTGGGTCAGGTAGTGGTCAGGCAGTTCAGGAAGCAGCAGCAGTAGCAGCACAGCGGGAGCATGAGCAGCAGCATGAGCAGCCAGGCACACCTGAGTCAGTAGAGACGCTCAGCAGCAATGCCGCTGCTGGCGGCAGCAGCAGCAGGCACTCAAAAGGCAGCCGGCGGCACAGCAGTGCAAGCAGCACCTGCAGCAGCGGCAGCAGCGGCAGCGCGCGTCTGCAGTCTGAGATTGCTGGGCAGCTGGATTGCTGCGACAGCAGCGTGGTGACAGACATCTGGAGCATGTTCATGCCGTTAGCTACATCTTCACTGGCGCTTGAGGTGGCCACCTCAGAGGGTCTTGATTTCATCGCGCCTTGATACAGCAGTGAGACCGCTGTTGCCGGCCAGTTGCGCTGCGCCATGCTCCCACAGCAGCTGCGCGTGTTTGTATCAGATAGTTGGCGGGATGTGTGGGCGGCTCGTGGTTATGTGCATTGCAGCGTTGACGCTGTTCTTGAAGCTTACATGTACATTTTGAAGATGTTGGGGTGCTTTAGCGTAGCTGTAGCTTTGGGGGGCGCTGCTTGC
Organism: Tetradesmus lagerheimii; assembly: GCA_902809745.2. NCBI lineage: Eukaryota > Viridiplantae > Chlorophyta > Chlorophyceae > Sphaeropleales > Scenedesmaceae > Tetradesmus > Tetradesmus lagerheimii. Next base: position 12,127 of record CADDIJ020001191.1, on the reverse strand, counting down.
TTTCGCATGCAGCGTTCAAAGGTTTTGGCAGGCAGGCGTTAGCTGTGGTGGGGCTGTTTTGCCAGCACAGATTGTGGCAGTTTTGTAGGGATGCCCAGGTGTGATGTAGGAATGCCCAGGTTCGGCGTTGTCACGAGTTATAGTCGTGCGCTTCGCAGCTGCGCTGTTGGTGCGTAGGGCGTATGAAGCCGGCAATACATTGCTGATCACGCTGGCTGGTGTTGCATGCAGCCCGTGCTGTATGTGCTGTTTCACAGCGTGGCCTGCGTCTGCAGTTTTGGCAGCGGAGCGCAGACCATTGCCTGATTCACGGAGGCGTATTGCAGCAGCAAACCCCTGGCATCAGCAATGAGAGCAGCACTGCAATGCGCCACTCAGGCTTAGCGGTCTTTGAAGCCTCTTCTGTTTGATGTGCCTGCTGATAGTGATGAACACTGTGTTTTTTGCCCGTGTGCATCTCTTTTGCAGTCCTGCTGCGCGTGTTTGTGTGTGTACGTGTAGCTGCTGCAGCCATCAACCAGCTGTGTTACGCTTGCTGGAGTGTGCGTTGCCATGGGTGATGCTTGGCAAGGAGGGGTGTTGCTGTTGCAGGCAGATCAAGTGCTTGACCATTGACTATGTGTAAGCATCTGTGTGAACAGCAGCAGTGCACGCAAAGTGACATGTTTGTCCCTGCCTGAACTGCTGGTGTGCGGCGAAGCACTTGTGCGCGTGCATTGAGTTCTGCTTGTGGTCTTGCTTTCCATCTGTGTTTGCCTTTTGAACTACAGCGGTCTAGGTTGCAGGATGGCGCTTGCTTCTATCTCAGCGCCGCCCGCGGTTTGGCTCGCTGCAGTCTAAATATAAGAAACCTGCGTGCTAGTATGTGTGTATGTTTGCGTGCATGCTGTTGCGTGTGGAAACCTTGTACAACCTGGTGTTGATGCCAATGAAAATGGACAGTGGCAGCTAGCTGTTTCAGCTGCCGGGGAGCTGACCTGCTCTGCAGCCCAGCTGGTGCAGCTTGCCAGACCTGTGCATGCGCTTGCATTGTGATGCGACTGTATGCGTGCCTGCAGTGGACATTGCGTGACCACTTGCCGACGGTTTTGAATGGGACGGCGGCTTTTGGCTGGCGGCCCCTCTCGATGGCATGGCAGGTCTGTTGCAAGCAGCATCAGTTAGCGACGTTTGCTAGCGTGGACTCACTACGGAGTGTATGTTCTTTGCTCTTCCTTCTGTCTTGCTGCTAGGGATGAGCATATTTGTGTTTTGTCTTGGGTGTTATTCTTGGTGTATCCTGCTGTTTGCTATGTGTTGCGACCCACCCAATTTCGTGTGCGGGCCTGGGCTTTGGCAGCTGATTGTGGCGAAACCTGCCACATTCGTGTTACGGGATTGAAGTGCAGTGTGCGTTGTAAATTATATCTGGTACCGATTGCTCGTTGCTGATGTTTCGTGCCAGTGGGTGTGTTTCAAGCAATTCCCTGCCGGCTCACTTTTTGCTGCGTGAGCTGGCTACTGGCGTACTTGTGATTGTTATGTCAATCATAACATATGACAAGTGTTACGACATGTTTGTACAGCTGGCCTGCACGTCATTTGGATTCATGCGGTTCAACTAAGTCTTCAACAGGTCTCAGGTTTTTGTGTCTTGGTTAGGCCTTGGACACGTACCCTTCAGGCAATCCATCAGCAAACTAGTTAGCAGTATGTTGATATCAGCCAACTTCGAGTTGGCTGTGACGCAGGCGACCTGTGCTGTGCTGTGTGCTTCAGGACAAATAGTTTTGCCTTTATAGCCCTTTGTTGTTGATGCAGCTGCTTGCCAGGTGTTTCACTTTTGACCACTTCAGCAGGGCATTCTGCACATACCACACGTCCAGTAGCCATTCTTCACATGGCACGGCATACACCTACATGCTGCCTGAGCTACAGCTGCAGCAGCCTATTTGGCGGCTGTTGCGCCTCTGGTCTGTGCTTGGATACCCATATGCTCGCATGCATGTTGCACGTCTCAGTGCTTAGGTCAAAGTACATATTGTACTTTGTGTGTGCGTGCGGTACCTGCCGCTTATGTTGGGGAGTATGCAGCGGCTTGCGTTGGCGTGTGGATTTGCAGCAGTTCTGGGCAAGCGATGGGCCTGGCTGCGATGGTTCCATCGCGGTTGTCGCAGTCATTGGGGTTCGGGATATGTGCAGCGGAGTGTGGCGACAGATGTGGTTGAGTGCCTCAACAATGACGGCTGATCTGGAAACAGGATCGGCCTTTGAGCGTGTGCAGCGTGTGACGCAGGATGTGAACTATGTGTGGGTGTGCATCTCGTCAGAGTTGCTCGCGTTGTGTGTGCTTGACATTTCGCGCACAGGTTGTTGGGACAGCTGTCTGCAGTGCAACATTCCTTAGGTTTGCGTGCATACATGTGTTGACAATGATTGCCTTGCGAGTTGTATTTGCAGGGACCTGTTGCTTGCATGCTTTAGGATTGCCTGTGCCGCAAGGCTTTGTTTGCCAAGGATTTGTCAGTGCTCTACGTCCACTTGATATGGTGTTGCAATGCACTCCATTTGCAGCAGCGTTGTTCAATTTGATCATGCATCTCAGGTCAACATTGTCATATGCGCAATCAGTGTTGGACTATCTGCATTTCATGTATCGTGTGACGCAGGATGTACTCTGATGCTGTAACATGCCATTATCAAGGGTTGATACTACCAGGTCCCACCTGCAGTGCACTGGCAACGATACGCGGCGATGCGCGATATCTGAAGGTTGCGCAAGCAATGGTGTTGGCGATGGAACAGTAGACACGCACGCAATCGTGTGCTGCAACAACACCGCAGATGCTTGGGGCCAGTCAGAGCAGCGTGCTGGGCAGATTTTTGGACAGCGGGACGCCACGTTTGGCGTTTGCACGATCACTGTGGCCACTTTGTCTAACTGCCAGGCCTCAGTCGCTTTCAGGTCTGGCACCTGTGAGATTCAGCTGCTGATGCCATGTCCCGCACTACCGCAGTGGCGTTGAAATGATGAGATATAGCATTAGCGTGTAGTCATGGTTGATGTGAGGATGACGGCTCAGCCGGACTTGACAAAGCACAGCAAAGATCCGGCACCGGACCGACCGGGACGGTCCCAGTCACAACACACATATAACTTTGCCCGCAGCCCTTCACAGCCACATGATTACTTGATACAGGTTTAAAATAGTTCCACAGGTTTGCTGCTGGCATTCGGTGCATGCTGGAGAAGCCCACCATGATGGCGAACTCCGTGGTGCTCAGCGCGCTTCTGCTCTCCTGCGCGGCAGTGGCAGCTCTCGGTGAGTCTTTGTAAAATACATTTCTTAATTACTTGATCATGCAGCTACAAGAGCATCCTACAAGGCTTGGTCTGTCTAGCTGGCACAGGAAGCTACGAATGCTGACAGCAGCTGCCGTCTGCCGCACTGTTTCCCATGCAGGAGCTGCAACACAAGCCAATATGTATATCGATGTCTACCAGACCTCAAGCTCGTATGTAGCAGCATACCACTACCTGCAGTGTAGTGCAGATTCCATGCCCATGCCCACCACCACTGCAGAAGTTGCTTCCATCGTCAGCTATTACTACTCAAAGGCAGCAGCAGGCCAGCCTGTTACACTGCGTGCCTCACGGCCTAAGTTCCACATCACAGCCACATTTGTGTGCCCCACAGCGCTCCCACAGACAAAGCCAGCAGCAGTGAGCCAGGAGCAGGCGCCTCGCACAGTGAAGCCTTTGGAAGTTGCCATCCTGCACATCAAGCTCAACAAGGTTGGTGTGCACTGCGCGGGAATCCGAATAAGTGCATGCACATGTTTCGTGTGTGCGCGGAGCAGCGTGCGACAAGCAACAGCCTTGAGCACAGTCATGACACGATATTTGACCAGCCTGGGTTTCAAAAACAAGTTATGGCCTGCTGCATGCAAGTGTCCCCATTGACTGTAGTACTGGTGAAATAATGCGGTGCTGCACCAAGTTGACACTGTGCTGCTGCTGATGATGATGATGTTGTGCAGGTGCTTGCAGTTGACAGCCAGAAGAGCACCATGCGCGTGGGTGCAGGCATGACTGTAGGAGAGCTGCTGAATGCGGCAACCCAGGCAGGCATGAGTGTGCAGGTAAGGAGCCAGACTGCTTGTGCAAATCTTGATGCCAAGTTCAACCGGGTTGAGTTTCCTGTGGTGCGAAGCAGCTAGCCGTTAGGGGGCCAGCATCAACAGCACTGAAGTTCAGACAAGGGGGGTGTTACGCGGTTTGGTGGAAGTAGCCGCATGAAACATGGCAGCGTTGGCAATCAATATCAATCAATAACCCCTGTCAGTACCAGCCTCTGCCCCGGATCCTTGCCCATGCACAGCAGCTGGTGCTGCTGTTGCTGCTGCTGTTGCTGACTTCTGCTGTCTGTGTCCAATGCTCCGCTGCTGCAGATTGGCTCCCTTCCAGCCTACCAAGGCCTCACTCTTGCTGGTATTCTTGCTACGTCAGCTCACGGGTCTGGTGATCTAACCACGGACAGCCTCGACGACACGCTGCTCGAGGTCACGTGGGTCGACGGGCGCGGCACGATCCGCACCTCGAAGCCAACCGACCCAGAATTCAAAGCATTCAACGGCGGTTTAGGCATGTTTGGTGTTATTACGGAGCTGCTGGTGCAGCTGACGCCGCCGACAAACACGGAGCTGATCACTGTTGTGAAGAGTGACAAGGATATGATGAATGAGATCAACAGGCTGCTCACGGTGAGAGACACTAGACTAATTCTCTAAGAGTAGAAAGAGAGGGTGGTGGTGGTGGTGAAAGTGATGAAGGTGAAGATCATGATCCAAGGTGTAGCTAGAGATCAAAGTTCAAATTCACAAGTTCACGAGTTTACGCTCAGGCACTGCTCTGTTGGTCACTGCTCCAGAAGCTTCAACTACAACATCATATTTCAAAGCAACAGTGCCTGTTAGCTGGCACAGTGCCTTGGTGGCAGCACAGACTGCAATTGCAACCCCACATGTCTCTGGCTTCTTCCTGCTGGGTGCTTTATCTTGAAGCTGAAGCTTCTTCTGCCCTGCTTGATTCATCTACCTACAGATCAGCCCGCACATCCTGATTCACTGGCGGCCAGATGCCGGAAACTTCAAAGCCTTCCTAACCCGCAAGGCAGCTAACGGTGCACGTGCTGCAACAGGCGTCGAAATGACAGTGCTGCCCAACATAAAGAAGCAGGGTGCCATGGCTGGCATGGTTAACACGTGGCACAGCACCCTGAACGATGACAGCCTCATGTCTGGCCTGGTGTGCCCGCTTGTGGTGAGTGCAAACAGCCTGACAGCCTTACATGAACAAGTCTCTAGTTCTTGCTGGTCTTGTGCCGGTTGTGCTCTTCTCTGCATGTCACCACTGGTACATTGAATGCCAATCGTAGCAAGCCATAGCAACCTACATTGACCCCGCACCCCACTGTTGTCAATCTGATTTGCAGGCTGATGGCTCCATCTCTTCTGCCTGGGGCTCTGTCAATGCACAGCGTGTGGCCAACGTAACTGGCCCAACAAACAGGTGAGTTGCAGAGCATGCCGCATTGAACAGGCTGAATGTGGATGGCCGCGCAACGATTGATGCTATGGCTTGAATGGGTAACTTGATGATGAAGTGAGCTGCAGAGCAGGCCGCAATGTGACAATCACAGCAGCGGCAGCAGTAGCACCAGCAGCATGGCTGCAGCGTACAGGCAGGCTGCCTTGCGTGCACGCCGTGCAGTGCCACATGACAGTTTCCATATCCTGCTGCATATCGCTAGCTGTGCCACAGAATGTGCACTGATGTGGCCGAAACAGAAGTGCTGAGTTAGTACCTATGATTTTGTTCTGCTGCATGCAGCCTGACATCTGCCGAGTGTGATGAGCACTGCACATGGAACGAGCACCGAGTCTTGAACGGGACAGCAAAGGTATGCGCAATGTTGCCGAGCCAGCACAGCACGGAGGCCCCAGCAGCAGCACCAGCAGCAGCAGTGCTGCAGATGCATGCATGTTCACAACTTGTTGCAGTTTGCTGCCAACCTGAAACTTGCAGTGACAGCAGCGGGTTCAGAGACCAAGGAAACACAATGCGCGTGCCAAGAACAAAACTTTGCATGGAGTCCTTGCCAGTGAAAACCACTTCTGACACTCCGCCTCCCGATGCCCTCTGCATGATAAATGTTGTCTTCTTGCCGCGTCACCAGGATGCCGAGTTCACCATTGAGTTTGAGCAGCTGGCTAGCTGGATCGCTGACGTGAAGTCTGCATTCAACGATGAGCTCAAGGAGGGTGGCAGGGCCAACTACCGCTGCCTGGGCCTAGGCTACATGTGGCGAGTGTGCACATTGTGTCCCACAAGTGTCGAGTCTGGCGCCTGACCCACAGCCTGCAGGCTCAGCTGATCAGGCTGGTGATATGAAAAGATATGTTTCTTGGTGTGTTACAGGATGCCAGCAGCTGACTCGGCTATCGAAGAAAATGGCCGATCTACCAGTTGCCGTTGAGTTGGAATCATACTTGCGGATTGGTGACGGCATAGCAGCCCGAATGGACACCACCATTGTACCCCTGTTGCTGTTGGTGCAGGATCCGCTTTGGCAAGGGCTCTGATGGCCTCACTGCCACCACCAGCGGCATGACGCGCCCCGTGTATGTGCAGTCCACCTGGATGCAGTCACGCGTGGGGCCACAGTGCCTAATGAGGTGAGCGCTACAGCTATGATATGCAGTGAACACAGCTACTCAAGAGCCCAGCTATTGCAGTAAAGTGCTGTTGCACCGTACTCCTTGCTCCAAGCATGCATACCAGCTCAGAAACTGTACTTGCAGCCTCTGCACGATGCAGCTCGCCATTGTAAAATTCTCTCATGCTGCCCAAGCCGTAGTACGGCTGTACACATGTGCGACGATTGCATACCCCGCTGATTGCTGCTGCTGCGGTCATGTTGGTGTGCGCAGGTATCAGTTTGTGCTGGAATTGGTTGAGGAGTTCACACTGTGCAAGTACAAGGGACGGCCTCACTGGGTGAGTCACAGGGGCACACTGCTGCTGCTGCTCCATCTATGCCGCTTCAACAGGCCACCCATGCCAGCTGACGCAGCTACCTTCAACGTTCTAAGAACACAACCTGTAGTAGCTACCACTGGTGTATCATCAGCCATTTGCTGCGACACGCATAATACATCACTTACCACGTGTAGGATGCAGCTCGGAGACTAAATCTGTTCCCTCGCTCAACCTCACCTGCCGTGCTGTCTGCCATCTGCTGCATGCGCAGGGCAAGAATTTTGACCGCACTTTCAGCCACCCCAAGTGCCCCGTGGCCCCGCTGTACCCCAAGTTCAACCAGCTGCTGACCCTTAGCAAGCAGTACGACCCAGCAGGCATGTTCAGGACGCGCCTGTTCAACAGCATGGCACAAAAGGGCGCATTTGAGCTGAAGCCACAATGCAGGTACGTGTTCAGGGCTGGGTTCAGGGTTGTGTTTGCTGTACGCATTATGTAGCACAACCACCAGCAGTACATGCCATGCAAGTTGCAGCACAAGCCCGACAACTGCACACCAATGCAGCACGTCCAACATCATATTGATCAAACAGCATACAGTTGACAAAGTTATTGCACAGATCGTCCAGCCTGATGACTCACCTCGCAACACTGTGCCTGCCGCATCCAATGCCCCTCGCAGTGCCCTGAACCAGTGCTACTGCAGCGAGGACAGCCACTGCCCGACAGGCCACAGCTGCGTGGCGTCACTCGCGTTCCCGGGCTACAAGCTCTGCAAGGCTCCCTAGAGGAACCAGCCAGGTGCACTGCTGTCACAAATGACACTGTCAGCGCTGGGCAGCTTGGGGCAGTAAGCTTCGTGACGGACATACGTACTACAAGTAGTCGGCATGCAGTTTACTAAACCCGGTGATACCCGCATCGTGGGCAGACGTTGGCTGTTGCAGCTGCAGCATGAGGGGTTTCGAGGCTTGACATGATTGTGAGGGTTGAGTCACTAACAGCAGGCTTAGCTGTGCTAGCCTGCTCGTAGGAGAGTGAGTGAGTGTATGCAGCCTGCAAAACGGCTGCTGGGTGAAAGTGTTGCTGTACTGCCCAGTGTCGCCGACACAGCAGTGACTGCTGTGGAAAAGCTGTTGCACTGGTGGTGGCTGTGCCAGGAAATGAACATGGTGCACGTTTGTGTGGTGCGTGAGTCTGCTGGATCTTGTGTATATGGTTTTTCGCAGTTTGGATATCGGAGTGCGATGCTGTGGATCCACAACACTGTTGGCATCTGGATGAAGATGGATGAAGATGGATGGCATCAGGATGAAGATCACTTGGGAATATCTTGTGCAGTGGTTGACACACATGTGCGACTGTCAGAAGTCCGTCTGTGGAAAAGAAGGGCCTGCCAATATGCTGACAATTATGATGAAAGATTATAAAAGCCTTCCTGGTACTGGTGTCATTGAGTTATGTGTTACAGCAATTGGTTAACATTGTTGTGGAATGAAGAGCGGTTGCAGCCGACAATGTAACAGTGTTGCACGTGTCACGTGTGCACCAGCCTTCTAATATACAGCATCGTTATACCGCAGCGATAGTCATACCGCAACGATAGTCATACCGCAGCGTTCCTTTTATGGACAAGCCAGCGGTGCGACTATAAGCAGAACCATGACATTTGCCATCCATCACACGCGCTGAGGCATGGTGCTGCTGAAGCTATGCATGAGCCGCTGGACTTCGTGAAAACACAGCATCAGCGATCGAGAACACCCTTTCAAAAACTCGCAGATGTTATCAATTACACCAGGTTCGTCCAGGGCGAGCTGCTGCGCAGCGCTGAATGCACTTGTGGCGGAAAACAGCAGCGACCTGACGATACCCCTTCAGTTCGTGCGCAATGGTGTTCGCCCTTTGGATCGAAGAGCTTTGTCGATTGCCGTAGTTTCGAATCAAACCCCGGCTGCTTTTTTGTCCCGGTATACTTTTCAGCGAAGTGGTTGCGGGCCGTGCACGGCAGATGATGCAATCCAGCAGCTGCTGCCACACATATATTCAGCAATCCCCGCCACCGTATATAACACGAGTCCTGACGCGCTGCTTGGTACGATATAATATATTGAACAAGAAAGGATCATTCAAGTAACAAGCACACAAAGCACCAGATGTACAGCTGAGCAGCACGATATCTGGGCTGCATGAATGGCATGCATGCATGGGCATATGCCCAGGTGTGCACTACTAGCACATGACCCGAAGGGGCCCTTTCCTGCCCACCTTGTGTGAAGGATTGCAAGGATACATACTATGTAAGCACAAGACAGCATCTGTACAGACGCAACACTTTCACAGTGCGGCGCTATGCCATCATGAAAACTGTGGTGCCAGGCGCAACTGGCACGTCATCATCATCATCATCATCATGTTACCCATTAAGCCATAGCATCAACGCCATCGGCCCCGCGCCCCTCAGGAGCGGAAGAAAGAGGGAGCACTGCTCCATTGTGTTTGCAATTATTACGCACATCCCAAGCTTGGACAAGATACTCAGCAATGCTCCTAGATATCACTCGGCACACCCCCCTACTACCCCAAATATCATCAGAAACAGAACGCAACAACTTAGTGGATGCATCAGTCAACGATAACACATTGCGCAATTTTTCAGCGCCGCCAGCAACATCACGCAAAACAGACCGAATTTCATCAAGCATGATGATGATGATGATCAAGCATAGTATCCCTCTGAGCAGAAGTAGCGGGACAATCAAACATCAGATGTGACAAAGACTCAACACCCTGACCACAAGCAGGACATGCTGTGTTAGAATCAGCTCTGCTGCCACCATAACGACTGGTACGCTCATGCACGCAAAGACAGCCCATTCGAACACGCATCAGCAACTCAATACCACGCGTTGGCGCACCAGAACACAAAAAGGGCCTAGCCCTTTTAAAACGCATGGCATCAGCATGTGTAGGGTGCACATGCGTGATGTAACGGCTCAAAGTAGAGTGCTGCAGTGATTCACAAACAATTGTGTCTGCATGCAGCTTCCTGACCTGACGGTTGATGTGATTCTTGTACGCATTAGCTCGATCAGCCGCCGCCTCAACATCCACACCATACTTGCAAAGCAAACTCTGCACATACTTATGCCAAGGTGTCACCGCAACAGCACCACTAGGGCGCTTCCACTCAGCTGAAAACACCTGATGTGGCAACCGACAGTTCTGCATACGCTGGACCCTAAAGTAATACTCCATCGCCCTCTGATGAAGCCACATGTGCAATGGCTTCACACCCCATTCAGCCAGAACAGGTGAAGTGCAAGGGCGCTCCTTGCCACAACGCATTGAGCACTTGATGATGTCAGTCTGCACTTTGTCAATCTGTTGCAGTTGCCTTGCAGTTGACGGAAACCAGACCTCACCGCCATATTCAACAATCGGGCGAACGCATGTAAGCAGAATGATACGCTTTACTTCCACGCTGATGAGCCGGCTCTTCCAAACTGGCATGAGCCCACCCTTCACACGATGCACTTTTGCCAACATCTTCTCAAAGTGCGTATTCCAGTTGCAGGCATTGCTGAACCACAGGCCAAGGTAGCAGTACTCTGATACAACAGGCACAGGCACACCATTCCAAATGATGCCAGAGTCAGCCAACTGGCTGGGCTGTCTAGCTGGTGAGACATGCATGACAGCAGACTCTAGAGGTTGACAGTGTTGAGCAATGAGAGGAGCAGGCGGCCGTTGTCGTTAACGGTGCTCTCGCCATGCATACCAATACGCTCTGCTGGGCCAGATGCCCGTCCAACCCGTGCATTAAAGTCACCCATCACCAACACAGATCCCCTGCTAGACAGGTACTCCAGGTCCTCCTGCAGCGCTGAGTAAGCAGCACTCCTCACTGATGCAGACTTGCCCATATCAGGCATGTAAACCACCCCAATGAAGAGCTGTAGGTCTGTGTGTGGATCTGTGGTTCGTGCATTCAGCTGCATTGCATTTCACAGCTACCAAATGTAGTGTACCCAGCTGCTGCTTACAACCCAACAGGCAGACCGTTTGAGAAGGCGTATTATTCATATTTCACGAGCTCAGAAACACGTACAACCATTGAACAAGACGCGCATGCGGCCGCAAAACATATGGTGTGAAAAGGCACGTTAGCAACGTATTGGCATCGGGCTGTTGCTGTGTTGTTGGTTGGATTGCGGCAATCTGACTGTTGCGTGTTGTTACAGCTCTGCCGACATGCTGGCAGACTGCCAACCCTAAGGGTTGTTTGACCGACCTCTGCCCTGCTCACTGCTGCAGCGAGCTCGGTACCAGGATGGCTATCGTGTGCATTGTATGCTTGGGCGGTGGCATGTGACCAAATGCAGCATACACATAATATGGGGTGCCAAAGGGGTGCGATGAACACACAGCAGGTGATGCACATGGGTGCTTACGTACATAAATGGCCAGGCCCTTGAATGATTCAACACTCGAACTGTTAGCCCAGCGCTGGCCACATGCACATGCATTGCGATGAGTTGTAGCTAGGGTGGGGTGGAGCGTCTGGTCTGAATGTGCTTTGCGGTGTGTGTGCCAATGTGTGGTGTGCAGCTTGGGCAGGGTGTCGCACACTAGCCAGACGATATATCAGCATCACAAGTTGTGACTCTAGCTTATGCAGTCATACTGCAGATCTCCAGGGTTTCTGATGTCAGTTGAGTGGTGGCTGATTGCACTGAATCTGATTCAGCGCTGTAGTGAGGGCTCCATATGTGCATTGCATCACGTGCCAGTCAATCACTTTGCGGGGGTGGCGACCTTGGAGGCCATTGCGCGCCAAATAGCCAAATCTACATCTTCAACCATCACAACAACCATTTCAAGCGACACCGGCTGCTGCAGACGGTGACCAGCGCTCAGCGCCTGCCTTTGCGTTCGAACTTTCAGTTCGAATTTTTCGCTCCCAAGGCGCGCCTACGGGCGTGCTAATCTCTTTAAACCGTTGTCTTCATGATGCTTGTGAAGTAGGGTGGCGTGCAGGGAGCGATCAGTGGACTTTGGGCACAGGGCAGCAGGCACTACATCAACTACACTGAATCCGACGCC
>CADDIJ020001190.1:0-47514 GCA_902809745.2 Tetradesmus lagerheimii | reverse complement strand
CACACACACACACACACACACACACACACACACACACACCAGGCCTGCCATCAACGCGCACTACGTTCACTATTTTTTAGAACATCTTTGTACCCAAACTGTCCCTCCAACCGCATCAGGAATTGCGACAGATCCCAACCTCTGCTGTCCCTGCTCTGTTTGTTGCTGCAGCCATTACCACAGACTACGACACCCTGCTGGCCCTCTACCCATCAGAGGCCCTAGTCACAGATGCGCAGAATCGCCTGGATGCATTGGTGGAAAGTGGCACATCTCCAGAACGAGCCACAAAACTCGTCTATGACACGCTCCTGTTACAAAGCACCCCATTAGGGTCAGCAGGCCCCGTGCAAGCTGCCTCACTTACGCCTGCACAAGAGGACCCCTTCATCCCACTGCAGCCCATTGATATCAAGGCAATCGTGGCCAATATTGACCGCGCAACGCTACAAAGGGTTAGCCTCCGCCGCATCGAGTTCAGGACCACTGATGGCTTCCCCTGCCTCATCCTGGCCGCACCTGACTATTCGGTTAGCGGCAACTGCAAGCAGAACAAGCGCAGGAAGCTGCTGCTGCACACCTCAAATGAAGGAAGCACTGTTGCAGTTGCGGTGACAAAGGAGCAGCAGCCGCATGATGGTGCGCTGCGGAGCCTGGACATGGGAGATGCTGCTGCTGCTGCTGCTGAGCAGCCAGAGGTAGCCTTGGAGCACGGCAAGAAGTTCATCACCCAGCTTGGGGGCATGAGGGCTCTGCTGCAAACACCCGCAGCCCAGTGCGCCACCCCTAAGGGTGAAGTGCTGATCCTGGCTCCTTACTTTGTGGAGCACTCCTGTGCATATGGTGACGAGGCGGGTGACATAGCAGCGCTGTTCTCAGCTGCTGGGTACAGAGTCACGTTCACATGCAACAACCCAGCGGCATGCCCTGAGGGGCCACCTGCTCTGGAGGACTACATTGGCTGGTCCAAGTATGCATTTGTGATGGTGTCAACAACAGGTGACTCAGGTAACAGCGGCGAGAGCCCTGTCATCCTTGCAAGGGCACCGACGGACTTCAGCACTGAACGCAATCAGGACTGGCAGGCTGGGCGCATGGTGCTCACATGCGAGGGCTTGTTTGCACTGAGGTGAGGCATGCAATGACTTGAGGGGCTGCTTGTACTTGCCTGCTGCTTTGCGTGCTGCTGTTTTCTGTTGTGCATGTGGCAGGAGGCACTTAAAAACTGCCGTTGGTGCGCACTGCAGGCAATGCACTGTTCTGTACGGCTGGCAGCTGCTGAGCACACATGCAATGTGGAGCGCAGGGTGCAGCCTGCAAATGCCGCAACACATGCAATAGTGTGCTCCTGATGATCCCTTGCCTGGCCGCCGCGCTTTTTCAAGTGTGATGCTCTGCTGTGAACCAATGCCCTCTTCCTGATGCTGCTCTATGTGCCGACTCTATGCTGCAATCCTGCATCCACTGCTACAGGCCCAGCTGGTTTGCCAAATACCGCGACAGCCCAGGTGCAAGGCCTGGCCGCACCATTGTGTACTTTTCTGCAGACAGGGCAGCTATGGCAATCGGCAGCAACCGTGACCAGCAGCAGCGGGGCTTCCCAACCGTCCTCTACTCAATGGCAGGCGCTGCCAGCTTTGCAGGCTATGACGGCTACTTATCAGGGAACTTTGGTGATGCTGCGCCGGGTGTGGCTATGGTCAAGCACCTTCTGGCTGGCGGCACAGTCAGCTCATACCCTGGCACTGGTGCTGCTGATAACGTTACGAGGGCGCGGTTCCGCTCTTACTCCTTCAGATGGAGCTCTGTACTTACGGACCGCTGCAGGCTTGTGTGCGACGGCATCGCTTGCCCAACACCGCCTGCATGTGCAGCAGAAGAATCGCTGTGCAATCAGCTGTCTGGCACGTGTGACACCTCGTGCTGTGACAGAAAGGATAATGACAGGTGCATCTTGAGGGGCACAGTCAGCAGCTGCCAGGGACTGAAATGCACAGGTGAGAGCAGCTGCTGTCAGGGTTGCTGTCAAGGGCTTGTCAGGGGGAGTCACCATTATAGTTGCACGGGTAAATGAGTGCTGCTGCATTGTGTCGTAGCACAGCATGACGCAAGCCTCTGCCGTGAACATGCCGACATAGACCAACTCCCGACATAGACTATTCCCCTGTGCTGCGAACAATCCTGTTCCATGCCAGCGAACCAGCATAGCTCACACCATGTGCTCTGCACTGCTGCCTGGCAACAGACCTTTGTGAGGCCCCACTCTGCAGCGCGCCACCCTGCCAGCAGCTGGTGGATGCAGCCGGCACCCCAGTCAACAAGTCCGCAGCTGTCATTTGCCCCCCAGACACTGGCATCTGCCGCACTGCCAGCTTGCCTGACAACACAGACTGCGTGTACCAGGGTGGGCCAGGAGCATGCTTTGCTGGCAACTGTACAAGTAAGCGCCAAGCAACAGGATATGCTTAGCAGGGCAGTCCCGTCACGCAGCAGTTTGTGCCGGCCTTCAATTGTCAACAGCTGCATGGTCAGCACATTGTCTGCAGCCTTTGTGTGTGCATCACCGTGCATTACTAAACATGAGACACTCACTTGTGCCTTCCTGTGCTGCAGGGGTGCACACCATCAACTACCTGCTGCAGGGCCCTGCCACAAGCTTCCCCAGCATCCTCAGCAGCCCTACAGCACTCGCTGCCATGCGCACAGCGGTGCTCGGATCTCTGAGCCTGGGCTCCACCTCTTACCCAGAGACCAGCATCACAGTCTCTGTTCTACCGCTGCCTCCAAAGCTGGCAAGTGCTGCAAGTGCAGTGTCAGAGTCGGCACCGGCTGCTGTTAGGCCAACACTGTTTGGCCGGGCTATCTTCAAAGCGAAGATTGCAGACCAGCCAGAGGGCTCTCTGCCACCAAACCTGGGCTTTCTGTTGCTGGCATCGCCTGCGCTGCTGATTCCTGGCCAGCCGTTTGGGCCTGGGCTTACGACTCAAGCGTGTGATGAGAATGGAAACGTACTCAACCTTATCGGTGCGCTGCCAGCGAGTGATGATGGGACTGATGTTCTGCAGCCACGAAGTGCGCAGACATTGCCGCTCCTCTGCAATGCGCAGATCTAGCAGTGGCAGATCGAATGGACAGATGAACTTCATTCCGCAACTGTGCAAGCGTCATCGCTGCAATGCGGAGCGAGCGCTGTGCTTTGCATGCTTTGCTTGCTGGCAGCAGTAGCAGCGCAGCAGCTGCATACACCTACATGCAAGAACACTGAAATCGTGGCTTGTGCCAGATTCCTTACCTAATGCTTGCTTATCATGTGTGCTGCCTCATGTGCTACTGCAGATTATTGCAAGCTGCGGCAGTGTGGCACTGGCGACACTTGTGAGGAGAAAGTGAGCTGTGATCCCATCACAGGCGCTTGTGACGTGACCTTGCGACCAAATGGTGCTGAGTGCCGTCTGGCGGGCCAAACTGACGGGCCAAAAGGCGCCTGCAAGAATGGAGTTTGCGGTGCGTTGTAGTTGTCGTCACGTAGACACATATGCTGTTTAGCTCACATCGTGTATCCATTGCATGTGCTAGTGAGGAGCCCTTGTCAGCGTCGCGCTGGTGTGCACGCACATGCTTTGTGCAACAGTGCTGCAACAGCATGCTTTGGACATGCATGTGCTGACTGCCATCTTGTGCATTGCATCATCAGATGACTCGCAAGTCCTGTGGTGTATCCGACTGACACATGTTTTACATTCTTCTGCAAAGGAGCCCCTGCATCGGCATTCTGAACTTGTTTGCACACCCGTTTCTTTGGTTGCATATGGATAAGACATGTTCTACAACTGCGTTTGCTGCATGCTTCTCACACCGCAGAGATCCTCCTTGGCATCTGTGGGCCCAACACTTGTGACAAGCCAAATGCCATCAAGAACTCCTGCGTGAAGGCAGGACCTGGAAAGTTTGCATGCAGCTGCGTATCAGGCTTTGTATGGAGCGCTGGCTTTGCTGCATGCACAGGTAAGCAGCATGGCGGGGTACAGCAGCTCTACCTGTTCACTAACGTACAACGCACAGCACAGATTCAGGCTCCCTGCGAGAGTCGGCACCATGTGGGAACTCGAACTGCAGGGACCGCATCAGGCCTACGAAACCCAAGCACACAGTCGTGCGGCTGCATGCATCCCGTTCAACATAGTGCACCATTGAGCCCACTGAAATGCGACGCACCAACCTCGCGAGTTGTGCACAGCATACTGACCCCTCATTCCCTGTGACTCAAACTGTGCACCCAATGCTCCTGCACTGTTTTCTCCTGCAGCCGTCGTGCCTCCATCCCCATGTGCCAGCAGCCCATGTAACACCAGGCTAACTGCTATCCCCAACACATGCGTGGATCTGCCCGCAGCGCAGTTTAGCTGCAGCTGCGTGTCAGGCTTTCAGTGGAGCATCGGCAGTGCTACTTGTACAGGTGGGCAGCGTGGCGTGGTGCTGCAGTGTTGCTGCGTTGATGTAGCGCAAGGCTTGCTGTAAGCAGGGGTCAGCATCACTCAGTCCTCCGCACAAGACAGTAAACGTTGTGCATATATGTGTTGCATACTTCATGAGCAGCGGAGAGTGCAATCGCCTGATCACATGGGCCTGACCCTTTGGTAGCCAGCCAGCGTGCACAAGCAGTTGTGCTGGGCAGCAGTGCACAAGCACCAACAGTACTGTGTATGAGCAAGTGGTAGTCGTCCCAGCTAATGCCAGATCAACAGCTATGGTGTGCCGTCAGTTGCAAGGGTTGCAGCTTGCGGGCTGTGTCCCTGTATGTGGCGCCAGCCATATCTTTTTGTCAGATGGCTTGAGTTTCAAGCTATTACAGGACGTTGCGGCCCCCACTGCATAATCAAGTGAAACAGCTGAATGGTGCAGCTGCGCCTGATGATGATGGTGCAACACAGTCTAGATGTGTGTCTGCATACTAGAACAATGTGTTGAACTTAGCACGCTGCAAGAGCTGAATCTTTTGTCACACACCCTCGCCCCTCTTTCTTTGTTTACTGCAATTACACCACCGCCTCCTTCGCCATGTGCCAGCAAGCCATGTAACGGCAAGCTGAATGCCGTCAATGATACATGTCTGGCTCAGGGTGCACAGTTCTCTTGCATCTGCAGCACGGGCTATGCATGGGTCAGCGCCAATGCCACGTGTACAGGTGGGTAGCAGGGTGAAGCGTAACAGTGCAGCAGCTCTGCTGTGGCCTCATCTGTACGCGACAGCTACAGTGTGTGCCGGTGCGCATGCTTTTTGGGGCGGTGTGGCAACAGAAACAATGTTGCCAGGCTTGACTGCAAGCTGCACTATTTGGTGTGATGACACGGGCATTTTGTCTGCACGCATTGCAGCACAAAGGTCAGCAAGACTGCTCCGCGCTGAGTCTTGACATTGTGTTTAGCAGCCTGCAACACGCTTCACATTTTTGCACTGCTGTGCTGGCTTTCACTGCTTCTGCAGATGCCAACGGCTGCATCGGCAATACATGCGCCCAGGACCCCAACTCCAACGGCACCTGCCTGGACATGCCTGCGCCCGGCACTGGCTACACGTGCGCCTGCAAGAACGGCGCACCCTGGAACAATGGGCGCTGCGAAGGTGCGTGGTGTTTTATCAAGGCGATCATACCATGTTGTTGAGTGCATGTAGGCATGCAGATCCAGTCAGCTGTTGTGCTGCTCTCGCTGCACAGGTGCCGCGCAGTAGCAGCAGAAGTAGCAGCGACAGCTGTCATGTGATAGCAAGGTCCCCTCGCTCTGCACTTGCTCTGTGTGCTGTCGGCATATCCTCTTGCCCTCCCGTACAGCGCAGATACACAGAACAAGTACTCTGCATGTTGGTGGTTGTTATGACATGTGTCCATAACGTTACTTTTGCACATGCAGTTCTATCGACAGGCACCTGCGCCGACGCCGCTGCCCAGGCAGCCTGTGCAGCGCAGTCGCTGATCTGCCGCAACGTGCCGCCTCCCGGCATAGGCTACACGTGTGTATGTCCCGTTGGTACTGGCTGGTATGGCTCTGCCTGCGACGTCTGTGTCAAAGTTGTTGCTGGCATTGGCGTCCAAGGAACCAGTGGGAACAACGTGCCTGCTACTGCAGCGCAGCTGAACCACCCACTGGATGTGTTGGTTGATGCAGCTGGGAACATCTACATTGCAGGTAAAGCCGTTACACCGAGTGCTTGGGGAATTGTACCACAGGTTGCACCCTCAAGCCTAGGGGCACCCTCGCCTTTTCCGCGCCAAGTACGCAACAGGTTTTGCACCTTCTGTACTCTGCACCATTCTTGCACATCAGCAGATGCTGTCACATACCTGAACGGATGCGTTTGGGCTGACTAGATTTCAAATCGGCGACAGTGTCATCGCTCCGTGAGCTGATGTATAGGTCAATGACGAAGGCTGTGTTTGTGTGGCTGCTTGTCTGCAGACGCACACCGGGTGTCCAAGGTTGATGCAACCAGCAGCATCCTCACCACGCTCGTCGAGAAAACTGGCAACGTGGTGCTGGTGACAGCTGACGGCAAAGTGTACTTCACAGATGATGAATCTGGAAGCGTGCACGTCTACAACAAGGCAACGCAAACAACCACGAGCATTTCTGTGCTGGACTTGGATGCGGTAGGCAAAAGCGCGTCATGCAAGGCATCGCGCGCCATCCGACAACTGGTCGAATGTACGTGATCTCATCGCAGCTGCCAGGAGCTGGCATCTACAGCGTGGACCCAACCGGCGCTACCGCGACCGTCAAGCTCGTCGACATCTCGGCAGATGATAACATCGGACTTGGCCAGTACGAGTGGAAAGACATTGGCATCGCGCAGTATCTGGCGTTCAGTAAGTCCGGTGAGCTGTTCTTTTCTGCCTACCGCAACGCGACCATCTACAAGTGGACGGCCCCTGGGCAAGCCCCCACGCCTATCAACAATGGATGGGGAGTTGCACCAAGCGATGGAGCGCTGCTCAAAGACGTTTGCATCGCACCGGTTGGGGTTGCGTTCAACGCGGCAGGTGATATGCTGGTCAGCATGCCTGAAACTGGGCAAGTTTGGTTGGTGCAGGCTGGCAGCGGCAAGCTGAGGCTTGTGGCTGGCTCAGAGAACCGGGGTAGCAGCATTGACCCTGGCAATGCAATGAACAGCAGGTTCCAGTTTGTCAGGGGATTTGCCTTTGGGCCTAAGTGACTCGTTTTTCATCGCAGATGACAACAACCACCGCATCGTGCATGTGCTTTTGAAATGTACTATGGAGTAGCTGGGAGGTGGTGGCTTCTAACCCCTGCGTGCCAAGCGGCCGCACTTGATCAGCTGATTACAGCTACCGCAGCAGGTACAGCAGCAGGTGCAGCAGCAGCAGCAGCAGCAGCAGGGTGAGAAGCAGCAGCAACAGCGACCAGCCACCCAGCCCCAGCTGGCCTTCTATAGGTTCGGCTTCCTCTTGTGTATATGTGTAGCAGCAGGCTTTGCTGGGTGGTTATCTGGGGGCAGTTGGGGGCAGCCTGATGAGGTAGGCGTCTGGCTGGACGCTTTTGTGTTGTGCTGTGTTGTGTTGTGTTGGATCTGGAAACTGGTGTATAGGCCCCACCAGCAACGCATGCATGCATGTGATGTGAACACTGGGGCAGGAGGCGTTGGTGACGATTTGGGTGATTGCAGCCCACTGCACAGGAGGGGCAGTGGCAATTTGGTTGGGGTGATTTGGCACAGTATCAGACCTGGGGGTGAGGGATGGGGGCATGTACGTTGGGGGGCGATGAATATAAGGGTATCAAGGTTATGACCATGACCTTGCGGGTGCGAATATTGTCAACGGTCAAAACTTCACGGTGGCCGGCAGTGACTTTCTGGCGCTATGTATGAGCTGAGCATTTATTGCCTTATGTATTACGATTTTGATCCAACCACACCACGGCGCCTGTCTTTGATTGTCTTGACCATACCATGGAGGTTACAACTTTTACTACTTTTCTCGCCTCTTAGCACGCAGCGACTTGGGTGGCCATATGTACAGCAGGTTCTTGCAGAACTGTAATCCAGATATGGGTGGTCTCAACGCATGCATTTCTTTTTTCGGCGAATCGGGTTGTTTTGGAATGTGGCTGATTCAGCCAAGCCACCAAGGCACTCTGTGCAGGTGGAAATGTGTTATCCACTTATTAAAAAGGTGGGGTTGTAACAGGTTGCAGCCAGTTGTGCTGTTAGTCTTTAGGATTGGTTTGTTTGCGTGCCACGGCTGAAGCTATCCACGATGCTGGTTCTGCAGCGCTCAGGGGCTGGTGTGTGCATGGCCACTGCACTGCTGCTGCAGCTGGCACGAGTAGTATTCCACCATCGCGGTGCTTTGTTGAATGTTGCGCTTCTTACAGCTGTGACTCGGCACCCACCAGATCGTCTGAGTTGGGACTTTGGTGGTTGATTGATTGACTTATGCCAGTGTGGCGGCGAAGGGTGGTTCTGGGCAGGGGAGTTGCTTGAGCTGCAATCTGCATGTACCCTGCCAAATTTGCGCCACGCTGGCCAAACACCAGGATGGGCGTCAAATGCCAGAGCAAAGCTGAGCTGCTTGCTTTCTATTGACTCCATGAGGCGCTTCATCTGCCGGGCGTCAAGCGAAGTTTTATGTATATCACAGGGCCGACAGCATTGCTGATTTACAAGGCCTTATACTTACAATTGGCCATGCGCAGCTATCAGATTATCAAATTGTCATATTGTGTTAAATAACAATGTTTTAAATCTGCAGCATCAGCTGATGCGTGCACACCCTGGGCATGCCGCATCTGTTCCAACTTTTGGCACACCTGCTCTGCTGCTGCTGAGGCTGCATATTTGTGGACTGTGACAGTCACGCTATGTTGTTATGCCATGGCCAGTGCCTCAGTGGTACTGCTCTTGAGATTGTAGTGCCGCAGTCTCTCGTGTTTTCGTTTGCAGAAGATGCACAGCTGCTGCGCTGCGGCAATGCCACTGTGGCAGGTGCAACAGAGCAGCAGCATCGACAGCGCTGCAGCTGCATGTTGTTGTATCTGGCACCTGGCGCATCGCTGAGTATCTAAAGGTCTACACTGTATAATTTGAGTTGCTTGACTGCCGGCGGCATGAGCTTACCCAGACTCTGGGCAGGCTGTGCCAAACTGTGAGCCTCTGCATTGATGCATCCAGGAACGTTTGTTTGTCACCGCAGAACGTGCCGCAGCTGCTGCGGCTGCCTCCAGGGCCGCAGAATGCTGCTCTGTCAGCAAAGGTGGTACTGCCACAGGGACTGTTGCGCATGATTTGCTGTAGTATTGTCTTGTTCAGATGGAGAAATGTTGTGCCTTTGCGCACCTGCTGCACAGTCACTGCCTGTCTGGCAGACTAGCACTGCGGTGATATTGGTGTGACGACTGTTTGTTACCCTTGCTTGCAATGGTCCCATGCATGGCATGTATGCTGGCATACATGTGCGTTTGGTATCATGGACCACGCACATGCACCAGCAGTGATGACCGTGTGCATCATTGGCAAGGGGTATATTCGTGTGTTTTGAAACTTCAAGAGTCACCCTTGCCACCAGTAGTGGCAAGAGCTGCAGTAACACCGTTACAAGTGTCAGCCCACAATGTAACCGTCACATTTTGAATCTGCAGGTTGCCAACCAGGGCAAGATGCATACACCATGTCTGTCAGTGGCCTCAGGTCAGACACAATAGAATGCGTCGCCGACTTTGGGACAGCATACCATGCACTACACAAGTACTGCCGTCGCAGCTGACAGCAACAGTGCCCATGACCTCAAGCAGTCACACATGACTGCCGTGGCCCTCAGGCGTTGCTGCCAGAACTTCTCACTGAGACGGCGTGCACGACCATTGGCTCGTCAGCTGACGGCTGCAGCCGCAGTGCCGCACGGCGCGCATGCATGCCCAGCAGAATGACTGAAAGCAGAATCAGCGAACAGCAGACTCACGCCAAGCATATATACACCGCATCATCTATGTGCAGCAGTGAGAGCAGGTGGCGGGCTGACGACCTATCACAGCTCAAACCACACAACCACCAGCCAAGCATGCCGAAATAGACGTGACACGCGCTGCAAACTCGCCAGCCATACCCATACTGCTCAAGTTGAGCTGAAGTTGAGCAGTATGGGTATGGCTGGCGAGTTTGCACCGTGTGTCACGTCTATTTGGCCTGGTTAGCTGTTGGTTGTGTGGGTTGAGCACTGATGTGCGGCACTGTCTGTGTCACCAGCAAAGAACATGCAGCATGAACACCATGATGCAATTGTCCTCAGTTGTCCAGCAAACCAGGCTGTTTTTCCAGCCTCAAATTTATTCCCAAGAAGCCAGCGCAGTGGGTTGCAGGATGCAACGAGTTATTAACCCCAACAAAATGAAGCGCCCTGAAACGCAATTTTTTTGTTGGTTACAAGGGGGGCGAAATCTACTGGCTGGCCATACACAGCAACCAAGCGAACTTGATTGTCGGAGGCCTACGGCACCGCCACCACCAGTAAGACACGCCAAGCGCCCTTATTCCAGGAGGTGCCCAACGCCGTTGGTGTCAGGCAAGCCAGACCAAGCCAACTAGCAGGCTGCAGTGCCATGAATCCGTTGCAACCCAGCGCACCACAACCGTCACATGCTCTCCCCACCCCTTACGTACCCCGCAGCCCAGTTGCCAACCAAAAACAGGCTGCAGCAGCCTAATGAGGGGCAAATCAGTTGTCAACAACTGGGCCACTGCCAGTAAGTAAAATCACGAGGGAAGTATCTTTTGAGTGACAGCAGCAGCAGTAGCTGCTGCTTCAGACATCCAACAGCTGCAAAACAAGTGAGCATGCTGCATGGCAAAATGCCACATATGTTATAATAATAACCAATCCTTGTAAGCCATACCTTTCGGCATCGGCAACCGCGCCTCACCCACTGGGGAGGCGGAAAGCAGACTGATTATTCTCTCTATTTTCGGTGTAAGGTAGACCACCCAGACCCTTACACCCCTTACTAGGCAGCATGTGGGAATCACCCCATACGGTGGTCTGCATACCTAGCTGGGCCGGTGTGTATATAGCCAGCAATCGACGGAGTCCTGCGGAGAGTCGCGAGGACATTAGCAGCATCCTTCCTTCGGCTTTCGCCGACTGTATCCCTGAGTCCAGGGACATACTGCTTAGGCTCAGAATCGAACCTGCAACCTTTCGGCCACTGTTCGTCCGTCATCACCACTGCGCCACGTGTTTAACGTCCCGCCGGACCCTTAGATAATGTACTGCGGTGATGTTGCAAACATAGCGTGCAATGAGCAGCAATGTTAATGCAGAGACCTTGACGTACAGTAGCAAGGTACTTCGGGCTGCACTTCGCACATGCTGCACTGCATGTACTTGTTGGTTTATGGGGAGGTAGGGGCTGCAAGATGCCTCTGGAGTTTTACTTTGGTTGCATCTTGTGGCTTGCTATCGGGTTCTCATGATATGTGAGCTGAAAGAGGGGCAAGTGACTCGCTCTAGGGCGATAGCTTGCCCACCCCTGTAACAGACCTCTCTCACTGACTGACTGACTGAAAAGTGCAGCTTGCTGTCACTGACACTGTTTACACTAGTCCTTTGTTGCCTTTGTTTAGCATCAACACTGCGTGTGCTGTGACTGACGGCTTTGCCTGCCAGGCCATATGTCAAGTTACACACACAGAGAGACTTTCTGGGGTGAGTCTCCTTGAGTGACAGCCTGTTTTGCTGAGTCATCTGCGACGTTCCAGATTTTCGGGTGTTCGTTGCAACGTAGTTGCCTGTGCACACCGTGTAACCCCTCTTCTTCTTCAAGGTGCAGGCAAAGTGCCTATTGGTCTCACGTTTCTTAGCTTCGTGGTGAACAGTAGCGACGTAGTCGCGTTTTTTCACCTTGTAACATATTTCTTCTAAAAAAAAGGTGCAAGGCGGTGCGGCGTGAGGTGGAAAGTGCTCCTGCTTGCTGCAGTCTGGTGTGTACAGCGGTGCCTTGGTGCAATCATGCCAAACACCTATGGTAAGCAGCACCATTGTGCATCCCGCTTGCTGTTTGGACCATGCCTGCCTTCCCCTGTGCGTTTTGTGCCCTGTGCTTTGAGCACCCTGCTGCTTTTCGGGCTGCACTTCGCACATGCTGCACTGCATGTACTTGTTGGTTTATGGGGAGGTAGGGGCTGCAAGATGCCTCTGGGGTTTTACTTTGGTTGCATCTTGTGGCTTGCTATCGGGTTCTCATGATATGTGAGCTGAAAGAGGGGCAAGTGACTCGCTCTAGGGCGATAGCTTGCCCACCCCTGTAACAGACCTCTCTCTCTCTCGGAAAGTCAACTAAGGGCGTTCAACTTGTTGCCGGCAGGTGCTGTACTGCCGTGCCGAGCTATATGGTTGGCGTGCCCCCCTCATAACGCTGTCCATCGGTTGGTGTGGGACATGGTCTGTCTTGCAGCAGTGCATGCTTTTGAGAAAGGCCGCAGGGCAGCGTGGGCTGTGTCAAGTGACCTTGGGGTACCCCAGCTGGTGGAGCAAGTGGCTGTGAGAGCAGCAGTAGGTGCTTTTTGGGATGCACTTGCGGACTTTGCTGTTACGGCTAGGGTGCCGTCACGGTATAGAAATCGGCTGCTCACACAACAGCCTTTTATTGCCTGGCATACTGTGTTGCGTGGCAATGGTTTGTGTGTGGTGCGGCGGTGATGGCCTTCTTCTCACTGTGTGTACGTGCTTTCTCTGTGAGCTTCTGACACGCCAGAGCTAGCCGTCTTGCTTTGCAGGAGCTGTGAGTTGCCGTGTCGCTGCTGCAAAATGTGGTTGTGCGGCCCTTGCAGCAGCTGGCTTGTCCTCTGCTCTCTCTCCCTAGTTTGTCGCCTCAGACCGCCGCCTGCCAGGCTGTGTTGCTGCTGGTGGGTGATGTTCTGTGGGTTCAGCCCGCCCGCTACACTGCATAAAGTGCAGCTTGCTGTCACTGACACTGTTTACACTAGTCCTTTGTTGCCTTTGTTTAGCATCAACACTGCGTGTGCTGTGACTGACGGCTTTGCCTGCAAGGCCATATGTCAAGTTACACACACAGAGAGACTTTCTGGGGTGAGTCTCCTTGAGTGACAGCCTGTTTTGCTGAGTCATCTGCGACGTTCCAGATTTTCGGGTGTTCGTTGCAACGTAGTTGCCTGTGCACACCGTGTAACCCCTCTTCTTCCGCCAATTCTCTGTGGCGCATAGCAAGTTGCTCTGGTAACTACTTGCCCCACACGCTTCATATTCAACTTCCCTGGATCGTCTGTTTCATTGACCTGAAGGCGCCTAGTTGGCTCACATGTTACATTGCGTCCAATCTACAGACAGTCATGCAGATGCTAAGCCCTAGGTGGCTATGGCTGCCAGACCAGCCAACATCAGCCGGCAGACGCAGCTACAGCTGTAGCTCTGTCAAAATGCAGCAGCACTCTAGCAGAAAAGCATGCAGAGGCACTCTGCACCTGCATGCAAGGCTGCGCTGTAGCTATGAGACACATGGCGAGGGCGTGCAGCTGATCATACATCAGAAAACAGCGTGACGCCTCAGAATGACAGCACCACTAACTAGATTGCAGCCACACATTGCATGCAAATGCTCGCCTGGCACCAGGTATGCAAGTCAGATCGCTGTTTTGCAATTCAAGGGATGCATGCATTGCAAGTGATCACAGCTGTCGCTGCAGCAACAGCAGCAGCTGCCATTGCATCTAGATGACAGAACCTGGTGCAACTAATGGACTACCAGCACCAACTGCAGCTGATGTCGCCACAGTTGCTGTAATCATGAGAGCCCTGGTCCTGAGACGGCACACACATCGATGCCATCTGTGTTGGACCCAGGAGCCCCTTTCATCACAGAACCACTGCCAATCCATGTCAAACAGCCAGACCGCATTCACATTAACTGAAAACGGAGACACGCTGTTGGGTAGCCGGCAAGCAGCTGTAGCTATCTGTCATAACAGACTCTCAATGCAGCATGCAATGCATGCTTAAGGTCCTCGATAGGTCCTCACACATGCATACGCGCGGCACCTCCTGAAATGCATTTACGCGGTATCCTCTGAACTCATGAAATGATCATATCTGCGTCAAGTTGCCAACGGTATGATACCTGGCAGTGCAGCAAACTCCGTCTGTTTGGACAGAACAAGTGCACTGCAAAAGTCAAGAAGTGGAGTTTGCTGGAAAGGCTGCCTGCATGGGGGCAGAACTGAATGCGTGTCAATGCCACATTTGGGACAGATGTACATCTGCAATTTTTGCGGCAGTAGAGACACACAGGACGCCGATGCAGTGCATGCGAGCACAAAAGGGAAGATAGACCGCGCAGCAGCCTCGCATTGTGTGCCGTGCAGTACAGACGTCAGCAAATCCACAAGTGCAAGCAGCAGGCATCATTGCACACATGCATGGGTGCAGGCACGCATATCAGAAACGTCAGCAATGACGATGGAACCGGGTACCTAAACAGCCAATTGTAACTAGCCACATGCAGCCATGCGAAGGACATAACTTCTTTCCTTTCGCTGCACGTCAGCCGCTTTCTAGTCTGACCGTCATCAGAGTCAGCCGCCTCCCTTGCATAAGCAGCTGCGCATTGGCATTGTGTTTTCTTGTACACTCCGTTGCATGCATCACAACGTGAAGTATACAATGATGTTGCCCAACACCTCACATCGTGTGGCAGGCTCCCACCATCACTACGATGCCTTGTGCACGCCAGGGATAACAACGTGACTGCCAACCTGAGCGCCTGACATGAGATTCTGCATGGCTCACTGAACACAGCAGCCCAAAGGACCAGATCCCTGTCAACCAACAATCATAAGCCAACTACGCACAGGCTGTTGCGCACATTTCATCAACACGCACACCGAACAACCACCTGCTGCTGTCTGCCAGACATGCAGCAGCACAATGCAGAGCTATATCGCCTGGCTTGACCGGCAGCTTGCAAAACCATCCCAGCTCACATAACCGCCACGTTACACGGCCTTTGGCAGCCACAGTCTTCTGGGCTAGCGCTGTTGTTTGTTATCACACTCGCTGTACAGCACTTCTGGTGCAGCCATGAGATCCGGTGCGGCACAATGCGTAGCAGCCTTTTGATGCGTTGAGTTGGTTGTTGTTGGATCTGTCATCACATCACAAGACACATGCTGGCATTCTTGGCGCTAAGTATGCACTACGGATCCCAAACAGGGCGCAGAAACTTGCCACAGCAAGCAGCAGCACACATCAGCTCTGCCATATATTCTTTCTAAAATGTCTCAGTACTGAGACAACTGCCCCGGCCCTCAAAAACAAACAAACAAACATGCCTCTACGCTGCAACCCCAGCTGCCCTTGACCTGCATGCTTGAAGCATCAGATGTGCTTCAGGCTTTGGGCCTAGAAGTCAAGCACATGCACGGAATCAAGTGCCTATGCAGGAGTGAACAACGCCCCAACCACCAGGCAGGTGACAAGTGACCTTTGAGTCGATAGATTATGGATCTAAAGTCCTGTCAACCTGCCGGTTCACGCACCGCACAGCGCTGCCGCGCAGTAGCAGGTAACGAGGCTGTCTGCTGTTGAAACGGCAGCCGCACCCGCGATGCTACAACAACAGAGCGTTGGCTACAGCATGGTCTGCCAGCTTGCAGTTCAGCTGAAGCAGTCCTGCGCAAACAAAGCTCCCAGCCAAGCAACAGACTGTGCGTGATGCTCTGCAGCAGCAGCTGCATTGCAGTACACAAGTGCATCCTTGTACAAAATCATAAAAACAGCAAGACCACACACCCTTGCAGCCTTCTACACAGAATGCGGTCTTTGTTGGTATATAACATGATGTAATTATTTTGAAATATTGATGATCACATAGGCTCCACACCATGCCAAAGACAAGATGTGGAAACCTCTTTCTTGCCACCCTGGGCCTGTGACCCAACAATGCACGGACTGCTGTCTTACGCAAGTACCCTTCATCCCCATTGAGTAGTGAACAAGCAAACCACCCGCCCGTTCTAGAACAAGCACACCACCCACCAAGATCTGCGTTTCCCTGACCCGGAATAAATACGCAATGGCCTGTCTCGACCTAACTAACCAAGCATCAAAGCCGTGTTCAGGATGCTGCAGCGCTGCAGGGTGCTGCTGCATTGATGTTGCAGAGCCTGTTGCAAGGGCTGCAGTGCACGCTGGGCGCGACAGCTTGATGCAGCCGACACTTCTGCACAACAACAAACAACAAAAGCGAGCGTTATACCAGCACGTGCCGAAGGTGCAACCTTCCCAACACGCACTGTTGACAGCATGCAAGCATCAGACTGTGGCTGCGCTTGTCGCACATTACAGTGTGGGCTGCAGACACCAAGCATCACCAAATGCACAACAGCAAGCTGCAAGGATTCGTTTTCTTTGTACAGCGCAGCTGACTCAGCACAGCTGACTCAGCACAGCTGACTCAGCACAGCTGACTCAGCACAGCTGACTCAGCGCAGATGTGCAGCTGACTCAGCTGACTCAGCACAGTTGACTCAGCACAGATGCGCAGCTGACTAAGCTGACTCAGCGCATATGCTGACTAAGCGCAGAAGCGATGACAGTCACCCTTGGCGTAACGCTCTGACATGTGAAAAATGCCAAGACCAGATGTCAACCCCTGACAGCAGTGACAGCAACATGCATAAAGCATCCTGCCATGACAGGGTGAACACACTTAGACCATATAATAGCTCAAAGACAGGCAGACAGACCTCAGCATACAGACAGACCTCAGCATACAGACAGACCTTCATCATCATCATCATGTTACCCATTAAGCCATAGCATCAACGCCATCGGCCCAGACAGACAGACCTTGAGACTGCAACATAGTCCAAACCACCGTCACTGCTAACAACACCTGCACGCGTGCATAAGCTGCGCGTTATGCTGTATAGCCTCACGACTGCTCCAGCACTGCCACTTCTGCAAGTGCAGGCTGCTGCAGGCTGCTCGTGGCCAGCTGCCATGCAGCTGTCACCTGCTGCTGCGTGCCTGTAATGCTCACCATAATCGTCTCCCCAGTCCCCCCTGCACCAATCGCTGCCTCACCCACCAGCATCGTTATGTTAGCACCCGACAGCCTCGACGCGTTATTCAGCTGCGGACTCAGCACGTCAATGCACTGCTGCAGAGGCACGCGGGGTGTAACTGGCAGCGACATGTTTAGGCGCCCTGGATCCACTGGGCTGGTGCAACCCGACTGCAGAACTTCACTGTGGCTCCCATCGTGAACTCCGCTGGCCATAAGAATTCCTGACATGCCACCAGAGATGGGGCCGCTGCTGGTGCCTGCAGCTGCAGGTACTGCAGCCCCTTGCATGACAGGACTCATTGCACCAGGTCCAATGTACTGCGCTGGCAGAGACAGCGTTTGCGCTAAGTCCAAACCTGCAGCGCCTGCGTTGTCGGTGTGCTGGAGCGAGAGGGCCTGCAGATCGTGCTGCACTTGTTGTTCTGGCAAGAGAGCCCCCGAGGCAACAGGATAGCACATTGCAACCTGTGACGCCTGCTGCTGCTGCTGCTGTTGCTGCTGCGCCGCATCCTGCTGCTGCTGTACGTTTGGCTGCTGCATGAATGTTGGCTGCACCACCACATACATAGGCGCTGAACCTTGCGGAAGCATCTGCTGCTGCTGCTGCTGTTGCGGCTGCACATAGCACAGCTGCTGCTGCTGCTGTCCGGGCTGCTGCATGTACCCTTGAGACTGTGAAGCCACCCAGGCTTGCTGGTAATCCAACGGCTGTGGCTGCGGCTGCTGTTGCTGCTGTGTATATGATGCCGCGGGTGCTTCAGACACCACTTCTAACTGAAAGCCACCAGAGGGGGCACCACTAGCAGTAGCACCAGTCACCATGCCTTGCATTTGCCCTTGGATTGACGTGAAGCTGCCACCAACTGGCGATGGAACCGTAACAGACGACAGCTGCTGATTGCCGCTGCTTTGGGACGTCAAGTTGCTGCTTGCATTGCTGATACTGCGTGACGGTTCACTGCTGGTGGCGATGCTCCCTGTGAAACTTGCATTGTAACTGCCTGTGGGCTGCAGTACAATGTACTGCATAAAAGCACCGCCACCGCTGGCAGCAGCAGCTGCTGCTGGTCGTCCAGATGACGGTACAGCCCACTGCCAACCCTGCTGCATCTGCGGTTGACCAGGTGACAGCACCCCCGGTGGGCTAGGTGGCTGCTGCTGATGATGATGCGGTGGCGGCAGGTGCTGCAGCTGATGGTACTGCACCTGCTGATGGCTCGGCTGGCCCCTGCCTGCACCATCTGGCGATGTACTCGGCTGCTGCCCTATATGCACTACTGGCAACGAGCCACCACCAGCATACTGCTGCTGCTGCCGCTGCTGCTGCTGCTGCCGCATTTCTGCGGCTCCTGGGCCAAAGTATGGGTAGCTGCCGGTGGTGGTTGGCTCGTTTGAGCCGCGTGCTGTGGCCCTGCGCAGCACCAGGGGCTTCTGGGGGAGGGAGGAGCCCACTGCCTGTAGCACTACGCGCATGTTGAGCGCCTGCACAGCCTGCGAGGGGGTGGGGTGGAAGAAATGTAGCGCAGAAGGTGAGGTGGAAACAAAAGTAGCGCAAAAGGTAGCAAAAGTAGCGCAAACGATGAGGTAGAAACAGAAGTAGCGCAAATAGTGAGGTAGAAGCAAAAGTAGCGTGCTGTGGCTCTGCGCAGCACGAGGGGCTTTTAGGGCAGGGAGGAGCCCACTGCCTGCAGCACTACGCGCATGTTGAGCGCCTGCACAGCCTGCGAAAAGGTGCAGGAAAAATAACATGTTAGGCAGCGCAAGGGCCAGCAGGACCGAGCGGAGCCTTGTGGGGTTGCATGTTGAGCGCCTGCACAGCCTGCGAGGGGGTGAGGTGGGGACAAAGGTGACGCAAAGGATGAGATAGAAAGAACAGCAGCGCAAGGGTCAGCAGACCGAGCGGAGCCTTGAAGAGTTGCGGCTGCCAGGTTGCACCTGGTGCGTCACCCTACGCAATCACTTGTAACAGACAAAGTAACAAAGTAACAATGTAACAAACAAAGTATCCCGCTCGCCCCACTCCTCTCTCCCGTGAGGCATCTTCTCTGTAGGTGGAGGCTTATGGCATTGTGTTGGCAATGCATATACTGCCAACCCGGCCGGAATCGCATAACGCAGCTGTTCCTGTAGTGTTTCTAGCAAGCTGTTCCTGTAGTGTTTCTAGCAAGCTGTTCCTGTAGTGTTTCTAGCAAGCTGTTCCTGTAGTGTTTCTAGCAAGACGGGGCAACCATAGAGGAGGCCCAGTCTCAAGCCACTCACCCGGTCTGCATCATACGCTGACGCATACCACACGAAGGCGCTGCCCTTGGACTCCCGTGCCACCCTGTCTCGCAGCAGCACCAGCTCAACCACAGGACCAGCACTCTCAAGCACCTGAGCGTGCGCATGACATAGCAGCAGCAGCAGAAGCAGCAGCAGCAGTACTCAGATGATTCGTGTTTGAAACAAGGAGGGCGGGAGTGTTATGCTTCAGCAGCATATCAAGTTTCAGCCAGTTTAGCAGATGGCGTATCAGCAGCATCACACCATTGTGGCACTCAACATGCCTAATACAGCTGATTGTCATGCATGCATGTTGAAGGGCAGACGCAAGAAACTGGAGGTGCACAAGAATCCATGCAAGGCAGCACGCGTGAGTGCAAGGCGACACTGCCATGGCCAGCGGTAGTGCTGGCAGCTCAGCTTCGAGTTGAGGAAAGAGACAGCTGTACACAGCTGCACACAGCCGGACTCGCAGCTGAATGCCCCTTCAGCGCTGCATGCGCATGCAACGCAGTCACTGACATGCACGCAACAGATCCGATGTCACTACACACTATCACCACTGCGCATTGCATTTTCCGCTTTGGGCCCCCCCCCCCCGGGCCGTAACTCCCGCTCCATGCAGGTCTTGGGAATGTTGCCCACAAACAGCTTGTACGCATCAGGGGCACAACCCCGCGGCAGCACATCCTGGTGCGGCAGCCGTACTGTCCCTGCTGCTGCTGCCGGCAAGGGCGGCTGCTGCTGCTGCCCTGGCACAACCATCCGGCTGTCCCTTCCAAACGCGCCGGGGACATCGTACTGCCGAACAAACCCCCTGCTGCTGCTGCTGCCGGCACGGCTACTGGTGTATGGGTAACCCCCGACGCCGCCGCTGCTGCTGCTGCTGGCTATGTCGTAGGGTTTGTCTGGCTGTGACGTTATGTGTTTGACCACCATAGCGGAGCGCATGCCTGCCCAGATGTACTTGTTGCAGAGGATGTCGATGGCTGCTGCTGCTGCTTGCCGAGTGGTGAAGGCCACCAGGCCGCAGCCTTTGCTGCTGGGGGCACCCTGCACACACACAGCAGCAGCAGCAGCAGCAGTGGCAGCAGCAGCAAGGCAGTTATAGGACAGCTGCTCTGGTGGCAAGGTGGTGCTTGGACGTGCTCCCAGCATGGCACAGCAAACAGTGGCACAGCAGGACGCCGCGCCACACCAGCCGCTGCCACTTCGTGTACATTCGCCTCAGCACAGCAAACACTGCTCGGCACAACATGTGCCGCACAGGGCGCACAGCACGGCCCATTCAAGTGCTGTGACAGCAGTGGTTTGGGATAAGTAGGCGAGCTTGCGACAAGTACACTCAATCTCGTTGTGATGTTTAACTTAGCTGGCAACAACCATGCAAGGAAGTGGCAACAACCATGCAAGCAAGTGCTCGAGCGCAGCCTGCCACCCACTGGGTACTCTGCGAAGAGGTCAAGCTGCGCCACCTCGCCACAGCGCGCAAACAGCGACTTGATCTGCTCAGCGCTGGCGCTGCGCGGCACCTTGGCGAAAAACAGCTGGAGCAGCAGCAGCAGCGCGGCAGCAGCAACACACAGCACACAAGACAGCAGGGTGAGGTAAGTGTCGTTCAGCTTTGTTGGATGTGCAACTATTGATGCGTTGTGCTGCGCACTCCTCCGCTGCTTTGCATGTAGTGTGGTGCACATGCAGGTTTTGCGATCTGCACATGTGTGCACGTACAAACTACGGAACTGAGCTTTTGAGCCACACTGTTGCCGTGCCCTGGCTTACCGTGATGCCTTCATCCAGCTGCCGATATTGCTGCTGCCGTTGCTGCTGTTGGTGCTGCTCTTTCTGCTGTTGCGCATCCACCTGCTGCTGCTGCTGCTGCTGCTGGGCTAGGCCTGCTAACTGCTGCTGCTGCTGTGGCGGCAGGGGCGGCAGCTGCGTCAGCGGCGGCTGTAGATCTGTTGCCTGCTGCTCAGCAGGTTGCTGCGCAGTGCCAGATGGCTGTAGCCCTGCCATAGCTGCAGCAGCAGCAGCGGCGGCGGCAGCAGCAGCTGGCTGCAGCTGCTGGGGAGAACTCGGCTGCGATGACGTCGACTGCTGCTGCTGCTGTGGGCTCTCTGTCTGGCAGCCCTCCTCACTTGTTGCATACCGCACCTACAAGCAGCATAGAGATCAAAGTGTCACTAAAGAGCAAAGTGACTCTGAGAGCTCTGCGGCCATCTAGCAGCAATACAGCGCGGACCACCGCTGGCAGCTGCACATCGCAGCTGAACAACAGCGCAACAGTTGCATTTCAGCAACCTGGCAACGGCCCCGCCCGCAACTAAATCCAGGGGTTCAGGGATTCAGGGATTTTAGCTTTTCTCACCTCCAGCGCCTTCTCTGCTCCTGGCAGCTGCAGCATCTGCAGCGCCTGCAGGGCAGCATCAGCAGCCTGCTTGCTGCTGTAGCTGAGCAGCGCACCGCCCAGGGACTGGCCGCTGCTCTTGTCATGCAGCACTTTACACGAGGAGACTTCTCCGTGCTGCAGGTGGCAGCAGCAAGACAAGCAGCAGCAGCAGACAGGCATGGATAGTGTTGATTGTGACTAACTCACTCAACGGGGTCTGGCATGCATCTCCAGGATCTCCATAACCTGACCTCAGTGACCAGGCAGTGCTCAGCAGCCAGTCACCTACTGCTGCAGATGTCACTGCTGCTGGGTGCACTTCCAGCGCAAATATTCAGTCAAGATTGTGCTGCAGCATCAAACCATGTGCTGCGCCTCAGCCTTCCGGCAGTTAGGTTCGCCTGACTTACTCGTTTGTGGCCAGCCAGTAGGAGTGCACTCCCCCATGTAACCACCCGTTGGTTTTTTTTTCCTGAAACATAAACAGGTGTCCTTACCTGCTGTACTAGCGGCAGCAGCTCCACGTCTGTGTAGCTCAGCGGTACCCCTGACAGCAGCAGCGTGAACACCTGTTGCTGTTCACTTGGCGGCTTCTGGGCAGTTGTCACTTGTGCAAGCTTGCCTGCTTCAGTCTGCACACCTCCTGGCACTGCTGCTGCTGCTGCTGCTGTCAAGTCGGCTTGCTGCTGGCTGGTGTTTTGATCTTGCACCACCACACTGCTGTCAAGCTGCATGTTTTGATTTTTCAGTGGCTTCTGCTGGCAGCACATTGTCTCCTCAGCACCCGCTGCTGCTGCTGCTGCCGCTGTTGCTGCTGGGTCTGCCACCGTTGCTGCTGTTGGAGAATCTGGCGGAGTTGTCTGGCAAGCAACCTCACAGCTCAGCTGGTCCTGGTCACGTGCTGCTGCTGCTGTTGAAGGTGATGACGTCAGCAGAGGTTCCAGGTCAGCTGCTCCTGGCAGCGTTGACTGGCCAGGCCAGGCTGGCTGGGCTGCATCACGGCCCTGACAGCTGTCAGGCCGCGTGTCCTGCAAGCACGCAAGCAAACAGGCAGCAGCGGAAGTGATGGTGCTATTAAAATAGTGCGTGAGTGAGCGACTTTGCAGAGCTCAGGTGGCTTGGAGTGGATGCGATAAGGGTGCAGAGATGCTGGGCAAGGGCAGATTATAACAGGGCAAGTGCTGCTGTTGGGGCTGTCTCTCGAAGGTTCAGCCGGTTGGATATGACAGAGTTACATTTTAGACACATGTGAGAGCATCAACAGGCAACAAGCAGCGTCTTGATGGACGAGGAGGCATGTGTGATTAGCTGCGCGTACTGCAGAACATATGTTGCAGATGCTCGGACGCCAGCGACGAGCTCATTGCATATGCTGGCCGGTTTTGCTTCACTTTGTGCTGCGATGCAGCCTACTTGGGCGGTGATCGGCGCATGCAGACTTGAGCCTCAGAGTTTAGGCCAGCCCCTGATCAATTCAAGCACTAGCTGGCATGTAACTCCGACGTTAACTCAAAGAAAGTGATGTTATACAGCTTGATTAGCTTTCTCAGAGTGACTGGGTGTTGGGTTGCGAACACAAGTTCGTCTACTGCTCTGACAATGGCTCTGGCATACCTGATGAACAAGCAACATATGCAACGCGTCTGCTTTGAAACCATTTTCTTATTCGTGTCGCGCTGACGCATGCAGAGGAGCGATTTCGCCCACCTTACCTGAGGTGCTTTGCCCGCTTATCCCCTGGAGCCTCCGTGAAAACGTTTCAAACTGCTACGCTGATTTGTTTTGAAGACAGCAGCTATGTAGGGCAGGTTTCGAGCCTATTGCTAGTTCGCAAGGGAACTACAAGGAAATCCTACGCCAAAGCGATCAAATATTCTCACCAGCTCTATACGCGCGTATTAGATGTCGAGAAAGAATCCAGGAGCCCCAAGCTAGGATGTCAGTTTCTACGAAGCTTGCAGCCGTCCTCCTTGGCATGTAGTTGCCTCTGCAGCCTGATTGCCCTGGGGAGTTTTCTTGCTGACAGATCGTATGGCTTGCACATATCATTGACAGCAATGCAACGGCATGCAGGCACTGGTTACTTCTGTAGTGTTGTCACCTGTACATGGTGGAATTTAAGCATCACTGGCAGATGCACAGTCGCAAACAATCAAAGCGAGAAACTGCTGTTGATCAGACACGGCATGCACTGGGTGCGTATACGTTATAACCATGGCATGCCGGGGATGTCATGCCCCGACCTCGATCACTGAGGTCCCGTCGATCTCGGTTTCCAACATGAATTCGTAAACACACTATCAATATATTTATATTTAGTACACGGCGCATGGCCAACTACCCGTTGCGATTATGTTCGGCACCCACCTCTGCAGCTGCTGGCAGCTTTGCCAAAGCCTGCAGTATACGACCGTCACAACTACGCATGCATCTCCTAGGAACCTTGAGATACTTTCCAAACCTTGATTCTGCAATCAAATCAGGTTTTGCACCACAGCACCTTGGTAGCATCTTCCCGTGGGTGACAGAAACAGTAGCATTTGACTGTGTACAATGGGGTTGATGGCACATTGCGATGCCTGGCCTGTACACACGCGTGCAAGGCTCTTGCGGCCTCCAAACAGTTTTGATATACCTAATAGAATTTTTAGAATAGCAAAAATCAGCGTGTCGTTGACGTCGGTGGCATGCCCCTTCTCCGGTGGCAGCAGCACAGCCTATCGTGGCCCCAGTGGACACAAAACAGTTGATCTTGTTAATCTCAACGAATGTAATGATCCAAACGGCGCTTGGACGTAAGCTAGTGGGTGGTTACTTGCGGTCCCGCAACAGCAAAGGCAACCCGCAGGCGCCCTCCTTGTCATAGATTGGCAAGTTGATCAAACATAAGAGTTTATCAGCATATCTGACGGATCAGGATGCAGTCACCCGGCTAGTATGCTCGGTCCTGGTAGTGCCGTGGTGCAGCAGCACGGGCCGCTGCTGCTGCTGCTGTTCTAGTGTGGCCAGCCTACTTACCCAGGAGCCAAACGCCTGCTCCATTTTGTGGGCGGGTAACTACTGAAGGGTTTTGTGCCTTGCAAGGCCGCTGCAAGCGCCTGATTTGGTCAGCGGGTCCGCTCTCAGCGAGTGGTGGTTTTGAAAACAAAAAAAATCGCTTCGGGGCCATCACATGGTCGCTGCCTGATCCAGCTGCTGTTACAAGTTCTTGACACAGTAGTGCAGCAACCCTAGCAAGCATTTGGCCTAATTCCAGCTCTACACCCACTTTCCAGGGTACTGTGTCGGACTTGACACCGTACCCCCCATTATATACAGTCAAATAGCAACAGTGACAGCTGCTGGGCCCGACCCAAGTCTGCACTGCTACAATCGCACTCCGCATGTGTGTCTGCTGGAGTGATCATAGGCTTGTGGCTGTAGCAGGCATACTGGCCACAGGCTCGCCTGCTCCCGAAATGCCCAGGCCAGTGGCCCTGGGCCACAGCAAGGATGTACTGCTCAGGCCCTGGCATGCACGTGATGCAGGCCTTGTTGTCACGCAACGAGCTACTGCACTGCAATAGCATACTCATGGGATCTGTAAACGACTTGATGATGCAAGCATCCATGTGTCAAGTACTGCAAACAGGTCTTACATTCGCGATCAGCATCGTCAGACGCTTACCGTCGCTTGAAAGAGCTCACAAGTCGTAATGAAGAAGATTGCTTCATGCTTGTCTTGTATTTTCAGAATCCCCTTCCAGCACTGCGTAGCTACAATACAAGACTAGATGCTGTCCGGGTAAGCAGCAGGTTGCAGCAGCAACCCAGCTGTTGCATTGGCTCCGTATCACGTAGCGCTGAACAAGGCCTAACACATCTGCAGTAGATTGCGGTCACTTTCTACGTTGCGTGGCAGAGTGAAGATCAGCAACAGAGCAGTAATTAGCAGCGCCACCCAGGCACCAGCACCCATGGCCTCATTCCAAGCTCCCAAAGTGCAGATCACATCTGCTTTCGATTCTGGAAACATAGAGGTGAGCAATAGCCAACCAAGCATGTCAGCTAGTCAGCTAGCCACCGCCCAAAACATCTACTCAAGTCCCAACTGCATGTGCGGTTGCATCTCAGCATGGGACATGGCCATGTCGTTTATATATGAGCCGCTCCTGACCTTGCTGCTGCTGTTGCTGAAATCGTTGACAGGTTATCGATGCTAGTGATCCAGCCAACGTGCAGCTCAAGATCAGGCCAGATCCGTACTGTGAAACAGGTGTGAAGCCGCGTCACACCTGTACTGGGCAAGTGCACAGTCAGGCAGTGGTGCCGTCTGCAAGCATGCGGCTGCTTTTACTTGCATGAACCACACGGGACAGCTGTATAAGCCCCAAAACAAATGAGATTCTGATGGCAAACTCTTCTAAGTGGCTGGAGCAACACCAGTGATGTTGGAAGCATGCACAGCAACTCCTCTGCATGGTAGCTATCACTATGCTGTAGCATCCTCCGAAACGCCAGCAGACAATAATGCAGAAACATTGCAGCACATCGCAGCTGCAGGTGCAGCGTGCCCTGCAAGCACAGCGCATCATGCATCGCCTCTGACCAGAGCAATCAAGCGTGAATAATTGAAGTTGCAGAAGCACAATCCAGGTGTGGTAACGTTTGGGTGGCCTGTACTTCTGTTCACAAACACAGGTATTCACCCGTCCCTTGTTTGCTCATGGCTGCCTTTGCTGCTGCTGCTGCTGCTGCGCTATGCTGCAGATGCCCAGGCGCACTACCAGTGGTTCCATTTCCAGGTCAGCACAGCAGCAGGCACCCCCCTCACCATGCACATAGTCAACGCAGGTGAGCAGTTCAGCTGCCTGCATGTGACAACATTTGTAACAGCATGACAGCATCGCGTGCAGCTTGATGACTGAGCAGTAGGGAGGGGCGACTTGACTGCTGCACCTGCTCTGCTTTATGTTCACAAGTATCAAAGTTGGCTTTGTGCCAGCTATACCTCTGCCAAAAAAAAGCCCCAAGGACCCCCGCACCAACATATCTTTGCAGTTAGGCCGCACTCACAGACACACACACACACACTTAGCATGCTGGTCTGCTTCACATTATCAGCTCATATCGGCCATGCAATCCAGCGGCTAAACAGAAGCAACGCCAGGGTCGCAGGCCTGCTGTGCTTCTAATTTGAGACACTCAACTGATTATGTGCATGAGCCTGTGTGCGCGCGTGTCTGTTCCTGCAGGCGGGGCCAGTTACGCACCTGCATGGAATGGCTACAGAGCAGCTGCCAGCTACGACATGCAGCACTGGTTCAGAGTGGACACATCATACGACGAGGCAGCAGGACGGCTGACCATCCAACACACGCCTACACAGGCCTGCGTGCGCTATGCTTACTTTGCGCCTTACAGCTGGGATCGGCATGCAGCGCTGGTGATGCGAATGCAGGTGAGCACGCGGCAGGCTAGCTAGCTGTCTGGCTGCTACTGCTTCTGGCGTACGTTCCATTTGTATCTTAACACTGCATACGAAGAGTTAGATCACGTGTGGTCTGCAGCAGAGCAGAGGTGAGTGTGCCGCAGGCCCGCTAGCTTGCTGGCTGGCTGCTACTGCTGCAGAACTGGCTGCTATTGCTGCAGCAGTAGCTCCTGAAGTACATGCTCGTTTCCTCAACATTGCATGCAAAGCCTTGTGATCTGCGGCAGCGCTGGTACCAGGGTATCAAGGCATAACTCAATTGGGTGCGGCATTGCTTCTCAGCCTGCCGTAAGACTGCACAAGCACACAAGTCACCGCTGCTAGCCTTTGACAGCCCAACCAGTTCTGACCACTGCTGCTGCTGCTGCGTGCCTCATGCTTGACTGTGTGCTCTGCGCAGCACCAGCCGGATGTGCAGCTGCACCTGTTGGGAAAGACGCTGGACGGGCGCGACCTACACATGCTGCAGGTGTGTTGATACACGCTGCCGCCATGCCCATGCGCATGCAAGAAAGCTGTTGTTCAGCTGCTGTGCTTGACTACATAGGAATGTTGCAGCATCGCTGCAGACGGGCGCGACCAACACATGCTGCAGGTATGGTAGGAAGACGTTGCCTTCACGTTCATGCACACGCAAGCAAGCTGTCGCTCTTTCGTGGCACCCTTGTTTGGCAGATAGAAACTCTCAGCTGCTGTTCTTGACCGCATCGGAAGGTTGCAGCTGGCGTTGTGTGTCCCTGCTGCTCGTAATGCTGCACTGCCTCTGGCTGTCACTTTGTGCATGCAACAACCCGTGCCCTGCAAAGTTGGTTCAGTGCGTCATACCGCGTCAGACCAATGATTTGAGCGCTGCTGCTGTTTATACACTGTATGTGTTGTCGCGCAATGACGTGCGCAGGTGGGCACCCCTGGGCCAGACAAGGCAAACATCTGGGTCATTGCGCGACAACATCCAGGTGAGAGTCTACTGCCTTGATTGAAAGAATGAAGAAAGAGCTACGTGCAGTGTTTTCAGAAAAGGTTTGTGTGGCGCCAAGGCGTCCTCATGGTTTCTCAAGGCAGTACTCAGTTTATGTGCCTGTGAGTTTACATAGAATTGCTTGTGGACGAGGGACGCCTGCAGGGCGTCCATCGAGGGGGGCCAAACGTCCCCAACCCCATGTCCAATCAGCTACATAGAATCCCGCAGCGATGCGCTTACAAAACAGATGTCTTCGCACCTTGCAGGCGAGTCCATGGCAGAGTGGTTTGCGGAGGGCCTGCTCGAGCGGTTGCAGTGCTGAACCCATGTTGTATTGCAGATTGTGCCCTAACAGTAAAAAGCCACGTGTCGAAGCCATGCTGCTTGCCAATTGCAGGGGAATCCATGTCAGAGTAACCTGCAAATGCTACCTGTCATTGTCAATAATTCCCAGCAATGTAGTAACAAAGAATATGTCTCTGCTCCCTGCAGGCGAGTCCATGGCGGAGTGGTTTGCAGAGGGCCTGCTGGCGGCTGACAATGCTGAACCACACCACCATATCCTGCTACCTGTTACCAAGGCATAAAACCCCTCAGCGACATGGCCACAGAACACATGTCTCCGCATCTTGCAGGCGAATCTCTGGCGGAGGGCCTGCTTTGCGTCCTGTATTGCGAGTTTTATTGCTTTCCTCTGACACACATCTCCGCACCCCGCAGGCGAGTCCATGGCGGAGTGGTTTGCAGAGGCTACCTGTTGTCAATGCACAAAACGTTCCAGCATTGTGCTTACAAAACACGTGTGTCTGGCACACACTGTCCGCACCCTGCAGGCGAGTCCATGGCGGAATGGTTTGCGGAGGGCCTGCTGGAGCGGCTGACAGCAGCTGGCACAGCAGCAGGCGGCGACGCTGACGTGGCGGCGCTGCTGGCCAGTGCGGTGCTGTTCATCGTGCCAAACATGTGCCCGGACGGCTCTGTGAGGTGAGCTGCGCTAGTTGATGGCGCGCTTTGGAACAGCCGTTGGAGCTGCTACTTGTAGCGAGTACTTGCAGGCTAGGGCGTGCTTTGTCTGAGTTTTGTGGATATGTTGGCTGCAGATCTTGAACTTGTCACGTTTTGTGCACCCAAGAGAACATCCCTGAACACAGCTGATGGTTCAAGCAAAGACGGTTGATGTTCTGACAAGGCAGCTGCTGTACCGCAGCACTGCAGCAACCGTCCGCTGCCATCTGGCAGCCTCTGTGCTGCTTTGCTCACTCTCACCTTCCGTTGCTGCTCACTCACTGTTCTTCTGGCGCACGCCCTGCAGGGGCCACCTGCGTACAAATGCAGTGGGCAGCAACCTCAACAGGGAATGGGCGGCACCAAGCGCTGAACGCAGCCCTGAGGTGAGAGCTGATGCATGCATTTTACAGCACCATCCAAAGCATGCAGCATAATCCTGTGGATAACGTAACAGACCAGGAGTGCATGCAGGTTTGCATGCGCCGTGTTGCATCATGCTTTGCAAGGGCATGTGCTGGCTGTCTCCCAGGCCATTGTTGCTACTGGACGGGACATGTTGCTGGATGCTGCTGAGTGTCGCTGAGCCGTCGGCCATAGCAGCTGCCTCATGCCTTGCTCAGTCTGGCAGGCTGGTCAGCTTTACCACTGTGGAAATAGTGCACCACCCGTGCATGTCACTACTGTAAGAATCTCCCACAGTAGCGACACATCTGCATGGCACCAATCCCCTACGTTACCCAGAAGTTCGCATAGACTGTAACACCCCTGTGTGTCACTACTGTGTGAATTTTCAACTGCTGCAGGTGCTGGCTGTGTCTCAGGCAATCGCTGCTACTGGGCTGGACTTCCTGCTGGGCGATGCTAACTGACGTTGAGCCACCGTGGCTGCAGGACCTGCATGCAGCTGCGGCATGTGCTGGCTGCCCGCCAGGCTATTGCTGCTACTGGGCTGAGTGTTGCTGGGCCACCTGCCATCACAGCTGCCGCATGGGCAATCAGTGTAACACCCTGCATGTAACTCTTTTGGGACTCCCCCACTGACACAGGTGCTGGCTGTGTCTCGGGCCATTGCTGCTACTGGGTTGGACTTCCTGCTGGATGTGCACGGCGACGAGGAGATACCTGCAAACTTCATAGGCAGCATGTTTGGCGTGCCAGCGTGGGGGCCGCGGCTGGAGCGCATGCAGACCACATTCACAGGTGAGCTGCTGCTGTGCTGAGGTGATGTGACGTGCTATGTCTGCTTTGTTGCATGCAGTAGAGTGCAGCATGTTTGGCGTGCCAGCGTGGGGGCCGCGGCTGGAGCGCTTGCAGACCACATTCACAGGTGAGCTGCTGCTGTGCTGAGGTGATGTGACGTGCTATGTCTGCTTTGTTGCATGCAGTAGAGTGCTGCATGTTTGGCGTGCCAGCGTGGGGCCGCGGCTGGGCGCTGCAGACCACATTCACAGGTGGGCTGCTGCTGTGCTGAGGTGATGTGACGTGCTATGTCCGCTTTGTTGCGTTCAGTAGAGTGCTGCATGTTTGGCGTGCCAGCGTGGGGGCCGCGGCTGGAGCGCTTGCAGACCACATTCACAGGTGGGCTGCTGCTGTGCTGAGGTGATGTGACGTGCTATGTCCGCTTTGTTGCGTTCAGTAGAGTGCTGCATGTTTGGCGTGCCAGCGTGGGGGCCGCGGCTGGAGCGCTTGCAGACCACATTCACAGGTGAGCTGCTGCTGTGCTGAGGTGATGTGACGTGCTATGTCCGCTTTGTTGCGTTCAGTAGAGTGCTGCATGTTTGGCGTGCCTGCTTGGGGCCCGCGGCTGGAGCGCATGCAGACCACATTCACAGGGCGGGTGCAGCAGTGGAGGTCCTGTTGGCCTCCTGTGCTGAA
This sequence comes from Tetradesmus lagerheimii, assembly GCA_902809745.2. Lineage (NCBI taxonomy): Eukaryota > Viridiplantae > Chlorophyta > Chlorophyceae > Sphaeropleales > Scenedesmaceae > Tetradesmus > Tetradesmus lagerheimii. The sequence continues at coordinate 16,458 of CADDIJ020001190.1, read as the reverse complement.
CAGGCCTTGCATTGATGCATGCCACGAGCGGATGGTATACGTACACAACACCTGCACAGTTTCAAAGGCAGCAGCTGTGGTGCTGGTTACAAAAAGAGCCAACATACACAGCATGATTGGCGTGCCAGCATGGAGCCCGCGGCTACAAGGCATGCAGGCGGCATTCAAAGGTGCGGTGCAGCAGTTGGTGCCTGCACAGTATGATGCTGGAGTTCACTGCTGCTGCTGCCGCTGCTGATGTGTACGCCCACAGATGCGCTGCTTGCTGCCAGAGCGCTGACTTCCAGACCACGTCGATTGGAGAATGCGAGGCATCATGTTCAAAACACGCGAGGCATCATGCTCAAACCACAGCCCACTGCCGCTGTCTGTTGCCGCTGCCGCTGCTGTCGCTGCTGCTGCTGACCTCAACACCCGCAGATGTGCTGCTTGCTGCCAGCCCTGACTTCCAGACCAAGCTGGGCTACGCGCTGCCTGCCGCTGGGGGTGCCAACCTGTCGACTGCCAGCAAGGCCAACGCGCAGAAGTACAACACGCTCAGCTTGGTGCTGGAGCAGCCCTTCAAGGACTGCATAGGTGAGGCTTGTAAGCTAATCAGCTGGATGCACTTGGTTGTATTTGTAACATGGCATATGCCTTCTGGATTTCGTAACACTGGTGCTGGAGCAGCCCTTGAAGGACACCACAGGTGAGGCTTTCAAGCTGATCAGCTGGATGCACTTGAATACTCTTTCTAACAAGGCATATGCCATCTGGATCGTGCAACAATCAAAGGCGCCTGCTGGAGCCAGCCCTTCAAGGGCACCACAGGTGAGGCTTGTAAGCTATTCAGCTGGATGCACCTGGATGCTTACATATGGCATATGCCTTCTGCATGCTGCGATTGGAGGCGCGTGCTGGAGCAGCCCTTCAAGGAACACCATAGGTTATATGCTATTCAGGTGGATACACCTGACTACTCTTTGAAGTATGGCATATGCATTCTGCAACAATTGGAGGCGCGTGCTGGAGCAGCGGTTCAAGGACTCCCAGGTGAAGGGTGGCTTGGTGCACCTGAATATCTTCAAAATAATAGGCATATGCTTTTCGATTCTGCAACACTGGGAGGTGCGTACTAGTAGAGTGCGGTCAAATGCTTGCATCGTTGATTTCAATGACAAAGTGTCAATCAATTAATAGAGCAAGCGCAGCACAGATGGTACTGCTGGCAGCTGTGCTGTATGAAGGCAAGCCTCACGCACTCCAGTCCTGGCGGTGCTCTGTTTCCTGTGAGGACGCACGGCCATCGCTGCGCTCCGGTTTTGCGACAACCAGTCCGTCATGCTTGCTGCTGTCCTGCGGTGCGGTGCTGCCCTGCTGCTGGGTTCCTGCAGACACCCCCAACGCAGAGACAGGCTGGAGCCCTGAGCGTGCCAAGGCATTTGGAGCCAGCCATGTCACGGCATTTGTCAACACAGTGCCAACACTGCTGAAGGAGAGGGGCACCAAGGATGAGCAGCACTAACAGTGGCTGGGAACGCAGTCGTATTGCCTGCAAAAGACAGTTTGATGATCTACACATCATGCATACTGCAGCGTAGCATGGAATGAGCACAGCTGTTGCTACCATGGTGGCGCTGCTGGCGGTGTTCATGTAAGAGTAATAGCAGCACTCAAGCAGCAAGGCATGCAGTGACACCCCTGTTGTTTGAACAGCGGATGCCCGAGCTGCAGCAGTGGCGCTGGTATTGCCCAGCTGCTTCGAAGCCTGATGGTTGCTTGGTGAGATGAGGCTGTAATGAGGACCAGTGTTTGTTCTTGATTTCGCTGGTATTTCAATCTGGTGTCTGCAATCCTGTATACTGGTAGTGAAGGCTTTGTTATATTGTTCAAACCCAGACCCAAACCCTATTCTGGCTGTTGCTCCATACAATCCACTAATGTCGACAATGGCGCGATAACTGAACTTTGAAACGTTAGAGAGGAATCTGATCCTCGCAAGGCACTGCTCGACGACGACACATGCTGCGGTGCATGTTCCGGTGCTTGCCAAGCACACAGTGTCTGGCAGCAACGCATTCTCTACACACCGCTGTTACTATCCGAACTGTTCAATTTGTAGAGTCTGCTCAGCGAATGCTGTGATTGAGCCGTTATATGTCAGCAATAGAAGCAGCAGCAGCGTGGATTGGAGCAGTAGCAGCCAAGAGGATACCAGGCAGGTGACACTGCGCCAGGCATGCATCACTTGTAGCATAGCTCTGAAAACAAACAATCAGATGAAGCTAGTATTCCACCTGTCTGCTGCAGCACAGCATCCTCACCTGCTGTCATGTGGCCCACTGCTTTGCAGGACCATGCCAGTGCTACTCCGTGGTGGCTGCAGCAATGACATAAACCCTTTTTAAAGTGATATAACGCACAAATAGGTAGCAGATACAGCAGTTCACCTGTAGGAGCTGTGCACTTCACAGCTTGAAGCAGCCACATGTCAGATCTGACACCTGCCTGCATGGCAAACTGCCAAGGCCCACAGCCACCACCGCCACGGATGTCAACAGACATTGATGCACATCTGTGCGAAGAAGAAGTCAAGCCAGCAGCAGCAGCAGCAGTACAAGCAGCAGCCTGGCATGCAGCGCTCACTGTGAGGGGGTTCCTAGTGGCTGCTGTGCTGGGAGTGGTGTTCTGCATCATAACCATCAAGCTGAACTTGGGCTCAGCAGGCATGACACCGTCACTCAACATAGCAGGTGCGTGCGGAGATCTTGTACTGAAGTGTGCCTGCAGACGATGCATTCTGCGTTTGAACAGCAGCGGCAGCAGCAGCAGCAGCAGTGGAGGCTGCTAGGAGGAGTGCAGATGGGCCTGTAAATGCTAGCGGTCGTTGATTGGAGCATGCACATACGCTAATTACATTATTGTTTCTGTCTGTACGTAAGTCCTCATAAAATCCATCTAATTCTTTACATCACCTGCACTCCCCATGGCACAAACAGGTGGCTTGCTAGCGTACGTGCTGCTGAAAGCCTTCACCCAGCTCAGCACCAAATGCAGCAGCAGCAGCAGCAGCGCCTCAGGTCCGCTGCTGCCTTCACTGCCGCTGCCAGCCAGCTTCACTCCCCAAGAGAATGCAGTGGTGCAGACAATGACCAGCGCCTGCTACAGCCTCGCGGGCTACTCTGGGTTTGGTAGCTACCTGCTGGCCATGGGTTACCAGGCGTACTTGAACGTGGGAGGGGTGCCACGCGGGGAGCCAGGATATGCCGCAGGTGAGCAGTCAAACTATGGCTCGATGAGATCTGGAGCGTTGGCCATGGGATGGCTTACTTGAACGAGGGAGGGATGCCACGTGGACAGGCTAGGTATGAGGCAGGTGAGCACTGCAGCAGTTTTTCAACAGATAATCAGCAGTCAACCATGGTTGGATGGGCTGATTCAGCGTTGGCCATGGGATATCAGGCTTACTTGAACGTGGGAGGGGTGCCACGTGGACAGGCTGGTTGTGAGGCAGGTGAGCACTGCAGCAGTTTTTCAACAGATAATCAGCAGTCAACCATGGTTGGATGGGCTGATTCAGCGTTGGCCATGGGATACCAGGCTTACTTGAACGTGGGAGGGGTGCCACATGGACAGGCTGGTTGTGAGGCAGGTGGGACTGACAGTTGTTGGTTCACAGCAAGTTGCAAGCATTGTTGGGTGTATCTGAACAATGTGGGCCGCGTGCCACATGAACAGCCAGGGTATGAGGCAGGTGAGCAACCACAGGTTTGCAGTTGGCTGCGCTTGTTGGGCTGGTTGTCAGTTGACAGCTCGAACAAGCCAATATGCTCCTGGTTTGCTCCTGTGTTGAGTGTGGGAGGGGTGCCACGTGCACAGGATGGGTGTGGGGCAGGTGAGCAGCCACAGGTTTGCTGCTGGCTGCGGCTTGGTCGGCTGGTTGTCGTTGACAGCTCAAGCCATGCTCCTTGCTTTGTTGCTGTGTTGAGTGTGGGAGGGGTGTCATGTGGCACCACAGGGAGCAGAGTTCAAAGCAGATGAGGCTGGATGTTGAGGGCTGTTGCAGCAGGTATCACACTGTGATCGGCAGTGCCCACGCCTGACACATACTTCGTCAATTCCAAACCATAAACCTCCATTGATGCTGTCCTCTTCTGCTGCCACCACCTGCATGCAGATGTGGTGATCGACCCCACGCCGCAGCATGTGTGGCCGTACCTGCTGCTGATCGCGTTTGCGGGCATGTTTGCCCTACTGGGCCTGCGCAACCTGCTCATCATCACCTGGAGGTGCGAACGCTGATGCCCCGATACACATTTTGTCATGCTTGGATCTTCAAGATCCTGAGGTGTTCTCAGTACAGGCACTGCCACCAGCTAAGCACGCACCTTCAAGTGATGATCAGGTGTATGGTATGGCCTAGCCAGGCCCTGGCATGTTGCTGCAGGCCGCCGAATTCGAGTGGCGGCTTCTGGCCACATCATCCAGAGCCTGCACACATCAGCGCTCACACAGCAACGCAGGTCTGCGCCTTGCGTCCTCACAATGTCCAACATCTTACTACACATGTCTTGCATATGCTGCTGCATGCCTGTGCAGGCCGCTGTACCTGAGCGGTAGTGCCTCCACCCGCATAATCATCCTAGCTATTCCAGTCCAGGGCCTTGAGTAGTAGATGTTTTGCGTGATGCAACTGTGTTGTGTATGCTGCTGCAGGCTGCCGTCACCCGAGCGGTAGCGCCTCCGGCTACATAATCCAGAGCCTGCACATGCTGCTGCTCGAACAGCAAGTCAGTTTGGGGCTTTGAAGGTTGACTCCTGAATCTTCTGTAACCGTGTTGCATATGCTGCTGCAGGCTGCCGTACCCAGCGGTAGCGCCTCAGGCTACATGATCCAGAGCCTGCACATGCCAGTTCTCACACAGCATATCGTTTCGGGGCCTTGAAGGTTGAGCAGTAGATCCTCTGGACCTGTGTTGCGTATGCTGCTGCAGGCTGCCGTACCCGAGCGGTAGCGCCTCGGGCTACATGATCCAGAGCCTGCACATGCCAGTTCTCACACAGTTGGTCATTTCGGGGCCTTGACGGTTGAGTAGAAAATCCTGCAACTGTGTTGCTGCTGCAGGCTGCCGTACCCGAGCGGTAGCGCCTCGGGCTACATGATCCAGAGCCTGCACATGCCAGTTCTCACACAGTTGGTCATTTCGGGGCCTTGACGGTTGAGTAGAAAATCCTGCAACTGTGTTGCTGCTGCAGGCTGCCGTACCCGAGCGGTAGTGCCTCCCACTGCATGATCCAGAGCCTGCACATGCCAGCGCTCAGACATAAGTCAGTTCAACACACACTTCACATTTCCTGCGTATGCTGCTGCAGGCTGCTGCAGGCTGCCGTACCCAAGCGGCAGCGCCTCCGGCTACATGATCCAGAGCCTGCACATGCCTGTGCTCAAACAGCAATGCAGTTCAACACATCTTAAACATCTCTTGCGTATGCTGCTGTATGCCTGCGCAGGCTGCCGTACCCAAGCGGTAGCGCCTCTGGCTACATGATCCAGAGCCTGCACATGCAGGGAGGCGAGGCGTCAGCAGCAGCCAAGGTGAAGCTGCTGGGGCTGACTGCGCTGGCATCATTCGTCTTTGACGCTTTCAAGTGGTGAGCAATGCAACTGCGAGTTGATATTGATATAGCATATGTTGTACCAGCAAGACACTACAGGCTGCTGGGGGTGACTGCGCTGGCATCATATGTCTTTGACGCGTTCAAGTGGTGAGCGTCAACACCTTTGAAGTGGTTTGATGCAATATTTTTTGGCTTGTGTTTTGGCAAGGCAATGCAGGCTGCTGGGGCTGACTGCTGGCACGTCACCAACGTACGCCACCTCCAAATGGTGGGATATACCAGGCTACAGGTATGCTCATCAATGATGGTCACTCCAATAAGCATGGCTGCCTTGCATCTCTACCGCAATGTATATACATATGGTTACACACTGACTTCAACGGTGCATGGCCGCAGGATCTTTCAGGGCCCGAGCTACAGCTGCGGCCTCTAAACGCTGCCTACGTTTGGCAGGGCGGCCCTGGCCTGGACGTGGTGCTTTAACTTCCAGTGCTTTCCGATTCCTTGCTCTATCTATAGCTACACAAATTGAATGCATGCTTGTTGTCCCAGTGCATGCACAATGCTTGTTGATGCACATGCACATATGTGTGATGCCCTGCAGGATCTTCCAAGGCCCCAGCTACAGCTGCGGCTTTTCAACGCTCCCTACGTTTGGCAGGGCAGCGATGGCCTGGACGTGGCAATTTGACTTCCAGCAGCAGTACATTGGCGCAGGCATGCTGGTGCCACATGTGGTGGCGTGGAGCATGATGCTGGGCGCTGTGCTCAGCTGGGGTGTCATGTGGCCACTGCTGACGGTGAGTGATGCTGCTTGGGGCTGTGTTGCGTGCAAGCTACCATCTGCTGTTGTATGTGTCAGCAGTTGAGGACAACTGCATGGCAGCCCTGCTTGCTGTGGCTGTTGCGTACCTGGTGTGATGTTCAGCTGTGCACTGCACACACTGACATACGCTTGACTTGATGTTTAGACATAGGGAGGGTGTTTGGGTGCCGCATGTGGTGGGGTGGAGCATGTTGCTGGGTGCTGTGCTCAGCTGGGGTGTTATGTGGCCACTGCTGACGGTGAGGGCAAATCAGGCATGCGTGTTGGCAGCTATTTGTCACATGACTGCTAACCCTTGGCGTCTTGACAAGTGGTGCTGGTCGCTGTTTTGAGGTGGGTGGGTGTTTGATGTGGCCGCTGCTGATTGTGAACAAGGGTATGTTCTGTTGTTTCATGCACAGGCGCAGGCATGCTGGTGCCGCATGTGGTGGCATGGAGCATGATGCTGGGCGCTGTGCTCAGCTGGGGTGTCATGTGGCCACTTCTAACAGTGAGCAATGGTTGGAAAGTGCTGCTGCCAGCAAGTTTGTATGTGTTTGCCACCAACTGGCGGCTGATACACTGTCGGCTTTTTGGGTCAGCACGGAACACATTGGTGACTGTCTCAACATGGTGCATTGTTCTGTCTTTGCTGCTGCTGCTGCTTTCTCTGTTTGTTTCCAGCGCCGTGAGGGCGACTGGTACCCTGCCGGCCTGCCTGGCTCAGACATGCAGGGCTTTGTTGACTGTCTGAATTTGACTGAATACTCTCTGCTGCTGCTGCTGCTGCTGCTTTCTCTGTTTGTTTTCAGCGCCGTGAGGATGACTGGTACCCTGTCGGCTTCTGGCGTAGCATGGAACTCAATGGTCATTGTCTCAACATGGTGGGTTGTTCTGCCTTTGCTGCTGCTGCTTCCTCTCCTTTCTCTGTTGCTTTTCAGCGCCGCGAGGGTGAGTGGTACCCTGCTGACCTGCCTGGCTCAGACATGCAGGGCATTGTTCACTTTCTGAGTCTGTTTGGCTATTCTCTGCTGCTGCTGCTGCTGCTGCTGCTCTTCGTCTTCTTTCCAGCGCTGTGAGGGTGAGTGGTACCCTGCCGGCCTGCCTGGCTCAGACATGCAGGGCATTGTGCACTGTCTCAATCTTGTTGGTTGTATTGCTGCTGCTGCTGCTGCTGCTGCTTCTTTGCAGCGACGCGATGGTGAGTGGTACCCTGCCGGCCTGCCTGGCCTAGCCTTGGAACGCCTCGTTCATTGTCTGAATCTTGTTGGATGTTCTGCTGCTGCTGCTGCTGTTTTGCAGCGCCGTGAGGGTGACTGGTACCCTGCCGGCCTACCTGGCTCAGACATGCAGGGCATGCTGGGCTACAAAATCTGGCTGTCGGTGGGACTGCTGCTGGGGGAGGGGGCCTACATCATGGCCAAGGCCGCACTGCTGGGTAAGCTCAAAGTCAATGCATTGGCTGCTTGTTCCACGATTGTGTTTGTGGGTGGGGGGAGGTGCGAGGGGGGGAAACAGCAGCAGCACTTGCTGATAGCCAGCTACCAGTTGGGCCGCTACTTGGTGCCAAGGAGGTGAGATCTGGCTGTCTTTGGGGCTGCTGCTGGGGGAGGGGGCCTACAACATGGCCAAAGCAGCACTGCTAGGTGAGAGCTGGCAAGATGGTTGGCTTACAGTTGATGGGGCTTGTGTTTTCAATGGAACCAGTGCAACTAGTGAATCGCTGGCTGCCAGTGGGGCTGCTGGTGGGTGAGGGAACGTACATTGTGGCGGCACTGCTGGGTGAGAGCTGTGGGTGTTAGCTGAGTTGCGTAAGATGACAAGTTCACCGTGTATTGTATGGATGCTGTTCTGTGTGGGGCAGTTGCTCCTGTACTTGCTGCTGCTTTTCTTCCTTCACGGCACAGCGGTGTCGTATTGAATGCATCACATGATACCATGTGTGTGTGACTTGTGTGCGCAGGGATGCGGCATGCACGGCAGCACTACCAGCAACGCAACAGCAGCAGGTCTACTGCAGCAGGCGGCAGCTGTGATCCCTGCAGCAATGAGGCTGCTGCTGCACTGCCACATGCAGATGTCCTGCTGTCGCTACCTGATAGGGACAGCTGCAGCAGCACTGCTCAACAACCCTGCAAGGATGCTGCACTGCTCCCTGAGTACATGGATACATCTGAACATGGTAGCAGCAGTTATGCACAGCAGCAGCAACACCAGCACTGCTTGAGGCATAGGAACGCAGGGGTTGCGGCGGGAGGGGGCAGCAGCAGCAGTGGTGCAGCTGATGCAGCAGGACCAGAGGTAGCGGCAAATGTCGCTGACGCAAAAGAAGAGGGTGTAGCAGGAATGGCTTTCAAGGAGAGTAAGCAAGAGGTAAGGTGGCTGGCTGCTGCTTGCTGCACATGTCGCGATGCTGTGCACCACTAGGCAGCACTCATCGTGAAACAACTGTTGTCTGCTTATTGCAACGCTGCTCTACAGCGCCAAAGATCACCACAGCCGCCATCAACAACGGAACGCAGCCTTGCGTGCATCCCGCTGCACTGCAACATGCTGTTGCTAGCTGCTGCCTGCTCCGATCAACACACACCTCACACTTGCTGCCGCTGCTGTTGCCGCTGCCGTGTCTTGCCCCCTGCAGCGTGCCGCACGAGAGGCTGTGTTTTGTTCCTGCAGCATCCCTTGGTGGCTGGGGCCGTGCGGCTATGCTGTGCTGGCTGCACTGGGTACTGCCTTCCTGCCTCTTCTGTACCCACCAGGTAAAATCGATGCTGCCTGCTGAGCAGAATTCTGCAGTTGTCAGAGGTTACACCACGATGTGCACGTCATGCGTTGACTGATAGCATCATGCCACTTCATCACTCACCCAGCCTGCCTAAATCCCAATCACGCTGCCTGCTGCTGTTGCTGCTGCTGCTGCTGCTGCTGCTGCTGTTCTTCCTTGTTGCTGCTGAATTGCAGCCAAGTGGCACATGACACTGGTCGCCTTCTTGTTAGGCCCACCCATAGCACTAGCAAATGCATACGGAGCGGGCCTAACTGACCAAGACAACGGCGCAAATTATGCCACGTTGGCGCTGTTCCTGTTTGCTGCCTGGGCTGGCAGCGCAGGCAACGGCATCATCGCTGGTTGCGCGCTGATGGGTGTTGTGATGGTGTGCGCTGTCACAGCGTCAGTGCTCATGCAGGTGGGTGCGTAAATTTGGTTCTCCCTTACAATGCAGTTCCCACCCGCAATGTCTTAACCGCGCTGTTGCAACCTGACAAGTAGCTTTTGTATGCATCAGCCAATAGCATACATCTGTCACAGCGTCAGTGCTCATGCATGTGGGTGCATAATGTGCTCCTCCCACCCTTTTGTAGTTATGTGCATGTAGTTGTGTAATTATGTGCATGGTGCGGTCGCACCCGTCATGTCAAAGTCTGAAATGTTGTTTTTGTAACACGTGTTAGGTGCCAGCTGATGGCGTACGTTTTTGTACGGCGGCACAGCCGTCACAACACTGTCGTTGCGTGATATGCACTTCTGCACATGTGCGCTGCTGCTGGTGCTGCTGCTGCAGGACTTTCGGACCGCGTACATCACGCAGACGCACCCCACAGCCATGTTTGTGGCCCAGCTGGTGGGCACTGCCATGGGCGTGGTGTTTGCGCCGCTGGTGTTCTTCATGTTCTGGAGCACGGGGCTGGTGGGGTGCAAGGATGGCCCGTGAGTGCTTTTTGCTTTTCAGCAGGTGTTGCATCGCAGTATGCATGCAGCTCTTAAGTCACCTGTTGACTGCTTATCGGCAGTAGTGGTGTACAAAGTTTGGCACCTGTGTTGTGGTCTGCCAGTGCGTTCACTGGCAGCACACATGCTCAGTTGTAACCTGGGCGTGAAATACGGGGCTGGTGGGGCGCAAGGACGGCCCGTGAGTGTTGCTGCTGCTGCTGCTGCTTCCAGTGCATCTCGCTTTGCAAGTGGTGTTACATCGTAGCTTGCATGCAGCTCGTTGTGTTGCCTGCCGACTGCATCTTGACAGAACTGGTGTACAAGTTTTGGCACATGCGTCGATGTTCTGCCAGTGCGTCTACTGGCAGCAGATATGTTCACTTGTGGCCTGGGCGTGGAGCACAGGGCTTGTGGGGCGCAAGGACGGCCCGTGAGTTGCTGCTGCTGCTGCCAGTGTTTTTCCTCTATGTGTTGTTACAACTTCTGAAAATCATCAAAGTGTGCTGTGGCAGCATACTTGTGCGCATGTCGTGGTGGCTGCTCTAAACTCAGGCCTTTCTTGCTTCCTTCCTTCCTGCAGGTATTCCAACCCCTTTGCTGACGTGTCCCGTGGTATTGCCGTCATCGGCACTGAAGGACTAGGCGCCCTGCCAAGGTGAGCTGCTGCCAGCAATTGCTGCAGCAACACCAGCATGGCTGCCATGGCCCAGACCGTCTGACAGCAGCATTGTTGCATGATGGCTTCACAAACTGTTTGTGAAACTCCTGCTTGGCAACGTTGGCTGCAAGGCACCTGCAAGAAACGGAATTGCAGCCGCAGCTTGTGGCGACTTTCACAAGAACAGTTCACAAGAGCAGTTGGCTGCTCTTGTGAAAGTCGACAGACACAGCAGCTGCATAACTTGCTGCTGGTGCTGCGTGCATGCATTCTGTCAATGGCCCATCATCCTTGCTGCCTAGACTCGCTGATCAAAGGTACGCGCTGCTGCTGCTGCTGCTGTGCTGGCAGGCACTGTGGCACGCTCTCCGCTGCCTTTTTTGCCGCCGGCCTCCTGCTGTGCCTCTTACGCGACGCCCTCCCACACCAGACAGCCTGCTTCGTCCCAAGCCCCATGGGGATGGCCTTTGCCTTCTACATCGGTGCAAACAACGCAATTGGTTTTTGGCTAGGATCTATTGTGATGATGATCTGGGAATGGTGGCGGCCGCAGGCTGCACTTCAGTTGGGGCCGTTGTTGGGCGCTGGGCTGATTGTGGGTGACGGGCTGTGGGCGATTCCAGCTGCGCTGCTGGCAGTTGGCGGCGTGGCGCCCCCGATTTGCTTGAAAGTGGCCTGAGGCTGCCCTCAGATTCACATGTTGGAATTCAGTGTTGCTGGTGTTGTTGATTTTTATTGAAAAGTGCATGATGGTGCGTGGCACGTGCAATCTGATCATCTGCATGTCACATCACGCCAGTGGCGGCCACACGTCAGCAACATGATGATGATGATGACGTCAGCAACATGATGATGATGATGACGTCAGCAACATGATGATGATGATGACGTCAGCAACATGATGATGATGACGTCAGCAACGCTTGGAGCGCGTAGTATTGTTACCAGTCGGACTTGTGGTACAAGCCCTCAATACCAATCACATCACATGTATTTAACGCTACGTGACACACGCACGAGCACAGCTGTGTACTGATGTACAGGCTGTCACTAACTGTTACTAACAGACCAGCAAACACGAATACTGTACATGTCTGAGCTGCTGTAGTTCACAGTGAACTTCCAGCGAGTGGCTCCGGCTGATCTTTACTATGCACACAGCACGAGTGCCGGGGCTCTTTCCCCCCAACAACGCAAGACTAAGCCATCGTGACGAGGGCTCACCACAAGACATATCGCGATATCCTAGCAGGAGTCAACCGCAACATATGCATGCAAAGCATCTCAGCTCCTGAAAGACAAAGAACACCAAAGTACAACACTGCAACCACAACCCTCAATCCCAGGCTGCATGGTGCAGCACTGTGGCACTGCAGGTGGTGGTAACAACCTACATGCAGCAGCAGTGAGCAGCATCGTCCGCAAATGCGCACACTGTGGTGGTCGGACCAAAAAGTACACCCAACTGAAGATCAAGCCTGCGCAGCGGCGATGATATATCCACCGAACTGAGCCGGCAAGCAGGGTTTGGTGCCGGCCGGCACGGCAGTAGCCGGGGTGGGTGATCCTACCCACCAAATTACGCGTAATCATGCATAATCACGCATAATCACACCCAATCCTGCAGCCTGGCATAGCTGCCTTCCTCGCACTACAGCTCGACTCCCGATGAAAGTACCATACGGTGCCTTTGTGTGAAGGTGCCAGTCAATGGCATTGAAACATCAGCTGTGATACGTGCTTCTGCGTGCTGTTTCACAGTCAGTTGCGCACGAAGATCCTCTTTGGGATCTGCACATCTTTCCTCTCCTGTCCACACTATGGTCACCAGGAAGTCCAGTCGCAGGTCCAGGCACGCTCAGGCACGTCCAGTTGCCACACATTGCGTCCAGTTGGCTGTTTGCGAGTCCAGGTGCACGTCCTGGCACCATGCAACTTGACATGTGCTGCTGCTGCAACGTTGACTCCTGAACTAAGGCGTCACCGCCGCGTCGAACGCATCGCAACAAGAAGTATTCACTCAAGAAGTCTTTCCATCAGACCTCTCAAGTCCTCGTAGCCTCGTCTATTGTGTGAAGCCTTCCCTTGGTAACTAACTGAGCCTTCTATACAACTACGGCCTACGTCGAATCGCTATAGAAGACCTTAGTTGCCAAAGGACCCGCCGACAAGGCGTGACAAGTGGTAGCTGAGATTGTCTACGAACACCGTGGAGTCCTGGAGATTCTACAAGCTTCCGGCATATGCCAGGCAAGTACAATCCGGAGAAGCCTGCACCCAAGGTGAAGTTTCTGGAGCCTCCCTCGCACCCAAGCATCGCCAAGTTCCGGACAACCTTTGAGCTCAACGGCGTGGAGTTCGTCACTTCTACTCCTATCCGGAACCTTCCTGCCAAGACCGACTATCATTGCCTTAAGCCTTCCACTAACATCAAGAAGCATCCAGCCAAGAAAATTCCTAAGTCTTCAACCTACTCTCCGCGCATCCGGAAGATTCTCAACAACATCCTCACAAAACCTCAGCCCACGCCCGTGAAGCCCCAGTGCTTCAAGAAGGAGGTGCGCAAGCTAATCCCTTTTAAAGACGTTTGTGCGCGCATTCGGGCAGCCCAGGCGGCAGAGCACCGCGCACACCAGGAGAAGCTCCGGAATCTTCTTCACACGGCAATTGAGGAGCACATCACTAAGGAGGCCTAGGCCAAGGGCGTCTCTGATTGTGAGTCCGCTTGCTAAGCAGCCATGGAGGGATCTGGAGTGTCGCCGGAGATGTTGGCCTTACAGCAGCAGGTGGCTCGGCTTCAGCACGCGCTTCAGCAGATGCTGCAGCAGCAGACCAGTGCTGTGCCTACAAGCAAGCTGAAGCTCCCCAAGCCACCAGAGACCAATGGCAGGCAGCCTACCCCTGTCAATTGGTGCCACAAGATGGAGACGTACCTTGCGGCCGAGGGCGCCAACCTCAGCAGCTCTTCCATTGTGACGGTGGCGGCGGCCTACCTCAAGGACTCAGCCCTCAACTGGTACCGCCAGCATGAGCAGGCTGTGGCGGTGGGCAAGGCTCAGCCCTACGCTTCTTGGGATGAGTTCAAGAAGGCCTTTATCGCCCGTTTCACCCCTGTTGACCCAGAGGTGGACGCGCGGGAGAGGCTTGACCGGCTCACCCAAACGCGTAGCGTGTTCGCCTATGCACAGGAGTTCAACACCTACATGCTGGAGCTGCCGCACATGGACGAGAACGACCGCATTCATCGCTTCATCCGCGGTCTGAAGCCGGAGGTGCGCATTCAAGTCAAGCTGCAGCAGCCAACCACACTGCATGACGCCGTGGAGCTTGCCATTAAGGCAGACTCGATGGTGTGGGAGCGTGGTCGAAACGGCAACAGCCGCTTCGTCAACATGGGCAGCAACAACCGTGGAGCGGTTGCAAGGGGCGGACCGGCACCCATGGAGCTCGGAGCAATGGAGCCGCAGAAGCCCAGGAACCAACCGCTCAAGTGCTTCTACTGTGGCAAGCCAGGGCACAAGCGGCGGGATTGCAAGAAGCTGCAAGCGTACAAGCAGCGTGATGGGGACACCTCTGCACGGTCAAACTGAAGGGCGCGTGCAGTAGTGTGGGTCGTACTGTGCGCATTGAGCACGCTCAGCCCCGTGCGCCTATGAGAGACTCACGCCAGGTAGAAGGCTCACAAAGGCCTAGTGAGCCTGGAGCATCCAGTGCAGCCCAGGGAAAAGCGGGTACCCGTCGTTGTGGACGACTGCGGGACTGTACCTACTGGCTGTTCAACCGCCTTGAGAAGGTCAAGTATGCCGATGCTTACGGGCCATTCTCAGTGGACGCCTGCGCACGTGAGGAGACTGCCCAGGCTGACAAGTTCTACAAGGGCTTCACTGACTTCCGCAAGGCTAATGTCAGCGGCGAGTCAGTATGGCTGAATGTGCCTTTCCGGCATGCTGGCCATTATCTGAGGCACTACCTGGATTGTAAGAAGACCGCACCGGAGACGACATGCGGCGTGTTTATCCTGCCCAAGTGGGACAGGAAGCCGTGGTGGAAGCTGACGCAGGGGATGAGGGTAATTCACGAGTACCCTGCGGGAACGGAGGGCTTGTTCACTATCCCATCCGGGGACAGGTGGGTGGAGCAAGCTTCTCAATGGCCGGTGATCATCCTGTGGGATCCGCCCGTGAACACAGGAGTGAAGCCAAGGCCATGGGAGGAGGAGTTGCCGGCGAAGCAGGGGCTGGAGACACTCACTGCACCCGAGGCCGAAGACTCGTGCACCGCCATGGAGCTAGGTGGTCTTGAGCCTGCTAGCCATGAGCTCATTCGTCTGAAGGCGAAGTGCCGCGGCGAGGTGCTTGATGTGCTAGTAGACTCAGGTGCGAGTGAGGACTACATCGATCCGAGGGTGGTGATGAAGTTCCGATTGCCTACTCTCAAGCTCCATCGACGTCAAGTGAGGCTCGCCAACGGTTCACTGCAAGATGCGGGGACGGTCGTGCCTGACCTACGTTTCCGTATTGGACAATTCAAGGACCGGAGGCCTTTTACCGTCACTCAGCTGGCACCATACGACATCATCCTCGGCAAGCCTTGGTTGACTGCTCACAACCCTGCCATCGACTGGGTGTCTAACACCATCACCATTGAAAAGAGGGACGTCACATACACCTTGCAGCAACCCTCTAACATCGAGAGGACAACTCCCGGTGTCAGTTTGTTGTCTGCACTTCAACTCAAGCGGGAGTTACGCAAGAGCGCAATTGCTTACCTTGCCATCCTCAAGGAGGTTGAGGAGGACCCAACTATCCGTGCGATAGATGACCTCTCTCTCCCTTCGGGGGATCCCGAGTGGGTTGAACGGATGAAGGGGTACTTCACAAGTACTCAGCCATCTTTGGCAAACTGCCAAAAGGTGTACCTCCATCCCGAGGTGTGGAACATGAGATTGAGCTGGAGCCTGGTGCCAAGCCCCCTTACCTACGTATTTATCACATGAGCCCTTTGGAGCTGGCGGAGGTCAAGCGACAACTAACGGACCTGATTGACATGGGGTTCATCCAACCTTCCAAGTCGCCGTATGGAGCACCCATTCTTTTTGTTCCTAAGAAGAATGATAAGCTTCGTATGTGCATTGACTATCGGGCGCTGAACAAGATAACGGTGGAAAAACCGCTATCCTTTGCCTCGCATTGACGAGATGATGGATCAGCTTCATGGGGCGACGATATTCAGCAAGCTTGATCTTCAGAGTGGCTATTGGCAGATCCGCATTGCTGAGCAGGATGTGCCAAAAACCGCGTTCCGGACGCGTTATGGTCACTTTGAGTGGAAGGTTATGCCTTTTGGGTTGACCAACGCACCCGCAACTTTTCAGCATTTGATGAATAAGATTTTGCAGCCATATCTTGATAAGTTCGTGGTGGTATACTTGGATGACATCTTGATCTTTTCCAAGACACCTGAGGAGCATTTGGAGCACGTGGCTAAGGTGCTCGCGGTTTTGAGGGAGAATCAGCTTTATGTGGGGCTTGACAAATGTGCATTTGGGCTCAGCGAAATCGATTTCTTGGGACATGTCGTCAGTGCCGACGGCATTAAGCCAGATCCCAAGAAGGTGGCAGCGGTTACGGAGTGGCCGACACCTGGCACTGTGCGTGAGGTGCGAGGTTTTCTCGGTTTGACTGG